>JAHQIW010007485.1:25331-252722 GCA_019055375.1 Parelaphostrongylus tenuis
ACAATACTATGAGCATTTTGAAGATTTTATGTCTGGTGTATTTCGGTAAATCTTATGTTCACTCACTCCATATGGTAGACGTGATCCATAGCCGCAATAAGAAACGAGAAACAATTAATTACTGGTCAAAAGGTGTATCATGTTTATCTCACATTCGGTTTTTTATACCAGGTTGGCATAAAGGGACCGCGATTTGTGCATTGTTGAAATGCGTCGCTTGATATTATAATATATTATCAAATAACCGTGGCCCTTATACATCATTTCAATGCGCATTCCTCGCTACCTTTTTGCTGTTATTGATGTAATACTAGCTGTTTATTTTATAATCAATTAAGTCCATGGAAAAGATGTTATACAAAAAACAAACTCGAGCGTTTAACTCATTCGAGTTCGAAATAGGTCCAAGCGAGCAGGAAGAACATGCAACAGTAGCAATGCATTTGTCCTAGGAAATGCCAATGAATTTTTAGTGCAGCAGTAGCTTACGAAGTTTCGTAAAGGAGTCAAAAACCTTGAAGATGAGAAACGCAATGACTGACCATGGGTAGGCATCAGAAATCGGGGGGAAAACAATAATTGAAGCTAATACTTTTAACTCCACAGTAGATGTTGCAGTAGAATTTGCCGTCGACTATTTTACTACTCATGCCATTTGAATCGAGGTGCAGAAGCGACTGCTATTCAGCTTGGTCTTGAACCGCAAGTGCTTTGTCACCAGCGCAATAACACTGAGTGTTTTCTGGTACTTAAAAATTTGCAAAGTCATTCACTTGAAACACTCATAGAAAAGAATGTATGCAGATTACAGCGAATGCTGTGTTTTAATCCAAATATCATAGTGCACTGTTAGTAGTTAGATTTGATCCAATGAAAACTTGTCTATCACATTGTTTTCAGGCGGATCTCGAGCTGACTTTTGCAAAATCAAAGAAATATTCTCGCCGAGATGATCCCGCAGTATGGCACCCCAATTAGTAAACCACTAAAAGGGATGAGAACACTGGCGAAGAGTACTATCAAGGAGATTTGGACGCAGAGATATATGTCCACTGCTGATTTGTGTGTGAACAATGTGATCCTTTCTCATTCTGATGGGGGCGAAATCTACCGAAACGATGACTATTTAATAGAAATTTGAAGAAATTGCATTGCATTAATGCCTCGTGCATGCTTAAACCTTTTCTGGTGCAAGCCGCTCTTTATCTGACCAATTCTCCATTGCAGATGTTTATGAATAAGGAGGCACCGAGGCGGTGTGGTAGCAATGCTTGTAGCGGCGCATGGGGCCCAACCTCAACCTCAACGCTCTCCGGTAATCAACAGTCACAGCCTTATGGAGCCTACAGCAAGGGTATCTTCGAGATGTCAAAGAAGCTCAAACAGTATTCTGCGACGTTCAAGAAGGAGAAGAAAAACGATGGAACACTACAAGTAGTGGGATTCTCATTGTGAAAGAGACCACTGTGAAGACAGGTAAAACACTAAAGAGGAAAAGTTATTGCTACGTGTTATTTGCTGGTCCTACATTTTCGCATCTCGTGTCGGAGAAGGAAGCGTGCCGATCTGCTAGTGAGCCTACGAAAACCCAGACTACATTGAATAGAAAAATTTTATGCTACTGCACCGGTATACTTCAGCACTGCGCCATCATAGTTGGGCTTGAGTTTCATCTGAAGTGAGTTTTTTCTGAAGTTATGGCTAATTTCAAAAAGTGGTTGAAGGCCAACCTACATCTTCTTTTTTCATTATGCTTAATTGAATACCATAGAATATCTACCGTGCACTTCGTAGTTACGGTCGCTTACGACCTTTCTAAAGATGTTCTAATTGGAAATTGTTTTGCCGCTACAAAGCCTATGTATAGTATCCAAAAATGAATTTCATCAACTTTATCTACACCCCTCCACTATTTTATCATTCACTAGTGATAATCCTCTACTCAAATAATTGGACGGCAGCCTTAACTGATGCAGCGGTTTCCAGCATAGTTTCCATTGTTTCGGTCTCGCGCAGCTGTAATCCATAGTGGAGGTCTGCTTTGAGCATGGTGACCTATGGCGTCCATTCCATGAATAGAAACTCATTGCGATCTAGAAGGAGCACAGACGACGTTATCTACAAACACGTCCACTCACCGTTAAGGTGGTCTTTCAAGAGTACTCTCGCCTTCTCTTGGAGTCCACTCCACTGTTTGTTTGCCTATTTGTTATCTGTTCTTCTAAAAATCTCACCGACCTATCTGTGTTGCACTAAAAGTGTGCATAGCTCTAGGTTATGAGAATGAAATAATTTTTGACGCCGAGTAGTACGCAGGGTTTTTGACGTGATTGTAGTATCAATCTACGTCTTTGCTGTGGATTGTAAAATTGAAAAGGTGAGCGCAAAGTTTGGGGTTTGCTATTTGGTCGTGCTTCAAATGAGAGGCTTGAGTACGGTTCATGCTGCTTTTCCTCATTTCTAAGCTCTTTCTTCACTTTGTTCTCCATGCTCAATGAACATGCAGGGTGTACTAGGAGCTAGTCTCCTTAACCAAAGAACCATCCATTACCATCTGCTCATCTTCTCATCATGGCTGTTCATGCCCTGTGTATCCTGTTGATGGGTAGCCATTCCTTTTCCCCAATTCGTTGAGTACCCTGAGCATCGTCTCCACTTCAGTGATCTTTCCGAAGAGATCATACGTCATCCGCAAAACGAGGGTTTGATAGGAATTTTCCATTAATCCGTATGACTTTCTCCTCACAGTTGAGCAAGTTCATCATTCACGGCAGTGCGGCGGTAACCGACTTTGGTGGCTTAGTGCCGCGTTGTCGAATCAATTTTTCGATGGTTTTGGTAACGGACCGTTGAAAGAATCGTAATTTCGTGGTACGGCTTTAAGTCCGTGAAATAATCAAACATTTTTTCTATCTTTCTATGAGCATTCCTTATTTTATATACCTATTCATACTCTATTATGAACATTATTCTTCGCTGCACATTTTACTCTTTCAAATGCTGCTTTACTTTGAGTACTTCACGTACTTTTTTGTTGATTGCCTTTACAGCGATCCACTGTAACTTTCTCAAGTTCTCGAGAGACTCCAGCGTGGCCATGTGCACATGGTTTTGACGTTACAAAGTAAACCACAGATCTAATCTGTTCCGCTGTTACCCACAGGTATCCTACTTCGCTTTTTGTCGCTTTAATACGAAGAATAAGTTGACCTTTACGAATTTTTTATAGTTCATGTAAGATGAGAAACAGAATACTTCAGCACTACGAAAGATCTCGTAGCGAAAAACCAAAGGCGATTTGGGAACTAGTAAATACTCTTTATTTCTCGTTGTTTTACAGTTGCAACTCGACATTCACTGCCTTCAGAGGCGCGCCTTTCGAAATGTTCGATTGAAGTAATGTATGTCAAATTGGCACTCCCAAGCTTTGAATAGATGTAAGCCTTCAAAACCCCAACCAATGTTATACTGTGTTGTACTCACTCACACCAAAAAACACTGAAGAAGAGATAATCGCTTGGTGGTCCAAGAAGGTTTCGCGGCTCAAATCCGCTCGTTTAATAACGATGAAGTGTGTTCAATGAAATATGAAGATCAGGTGCTAGAAGCCAATCGACTTATGAGAACTGTATATGCCCGATAATTGTGAGATCATTATGAAAACAGACATATTCATGGCACGAAAGATTAGTGGGATAGTACGGTCTCACTTTATCAACGTTGACGAGATTTCGTAAAACGAGTTGGAAATCTGTTCATTCTTGAAAGTTGTTGCGCTACTGCTAGAAAATACTGATTATCAGAACACGTGGACGTTACTCCCGCTAGAAATGTGCATAACAACCACCGCGCGTGCACTATAAAATGTTCGGCGTCGATTCCCTTATTCAAGGGATTGGCCGCACATAGAGGCATGTGCTGATGATAAGGCTTGTAGAATAAGCCGAACAATAACAGACCTCATCAAATGCAAAATATGTTATCAGATTAAATTGCTACCATCTTTTTCCAGTAAAGCGTATAATGGAAATGCACAAAATTTATTTGTATCGAAAACAGCATCTCTCAAACTAGCAAATGACTACAAGGGCTATAAGAACGTACATGAAATAAGTGCAAAATTTTGATAACGGCTATAAATGAGCTCTTTTTACAAAAACTGGCCTTCCCCAAGCAAATATTTCGAATTTCCCGACACGTGGTCTTTCTTCTATTAGAAAGACCTTTGCGAAAGTTTCCTTCGTGACATATTATTGCTTTCTAGCGATAAAGTGCCTCAGATACATGAACTTTTCTTCCAAGAACCATTGCCTCTATGCGAAGTTCGAGCGGTGGACGACATACTAATACTTCGAATGTGAGGAGCCACTTTTTTTGGTCTAACGGCGTTTCACAAGAACCTTTTCGAAAATTAATTTTAGTACTGAAGCCATCAAGATTTGAACTATCCAGTGACTTTCAAAAGTCTATCGAAAGCCCATCCGCTTACACCAGTCGAGCAAACGAAGCAATCTAAGTGTGAAAAATAATTTCAATCTTGCTGCTACAACACAATAAGAGGGACTTTGAAGAATCAGACATAATACTGAACTCGCTACGATTTCAACCACTGAACATTTACTATAGGTCGAAAAAAAAATCCTGCATTTGAAAAGGCCTCAATACGATCGCGTTTTAGCACAAGTACACGTCGTCTCAAACGAACTTGTGCAACCACTTGAAGCGCTGCTCTTCTGTTATTGAGAATTAGCAATCGATCATGTTCAAGGAGTTTCTACCTATTAGACGCAGCCTACACAAAGATAATTTGGACAAGCTAGTTGATAGTTGAAAGAGCCTAAGACGGTCAAATGTTACAAACCTACATCCAACTTTCATGAGTATTACAAGAGAAACATGTTGATTAACGAAAAATTCATCTTTTTTCACAAAATATTCACAAGCTCGATTTCACAAAAGAACGAAAAAGTGAAAGGATTGGCGCTGGAGTTGTATTTGTTTCAGATATTGCAGCAAAATATGTATTCATCATAAAATGTGTCACCGCATCTGCTGCAAACATTTGAAAGTAAGCCTGAGAATTTAGAAGCCCAAGTATCAAAAACCACAAAAATATAAATGAATTTCTCACGGTGAGACCTTTTCTCATAAGTAAACAGTTCGAAAATCTCAATTCTTGATCAGCTGTCACCTGTCCCTCCATTGATCTTCTAGTGACTCAGTCGGGTACCAGCAATACTTCCATTTTTCCCTATCGGGTGCAAGAATAGCCCAGTGAGTCCCACTCTTTCTAGTAATTCGCTGAGTATCATATCTTTCTTCTACGCCTTCCGTGAAGAAATCGGACCAACGAGTCGGTGGTCTTCCTGTAGAGCGCTTGATAACTCGAGGAATCCAGTCGGTAACGGCTCTCATTCATCGGTTGTCGTTGAAGCGCATCATGTATCCGGCCCACCATTTCGTTATTCTATATGTTCCTGGCGTGTAGAACGGCGTCTCTGATCTTCGATCGCTGACGTAGGTCGGGATTTCGGATCTCTTCACTCATTTGCGACATACGGATACTCCTAGTATCGACTTTTCGACTGCTCGTTCAGTGACGCCAAGTGATCTTTCATCTTGCGTGCTTAGCGACCAGGTCTCTGCTGCATAAATTAGGGCTGGGATAATCGTCGAGTCGAAAAGGTGGACACGGAATCGGATGTTCTTTGTCCTCTTCACTACATCTTCGATGCTCTTAAACGTTCTCCATGCCGCTCGTTTCCTCCTGCTCAACTCTGGAGCTAGGTCATTCATCATCTTGATTTCACGACCTAAATGAACGTAATTAGAACTATCGAAGATGTTCGTTCTTTAAGCGTGAATAGAGAGCGGCTTAATTTGTTTCAAAGAGCTTTTTTTGTGCATTTTTTGTACTCCATATTGATATCTTTTCCAGCCCAGGTGCCTTGTTACTTGTAACATGTAAAAATCGCAGAATTTCGATTTGTAATTTCGAAACTTAGACTTTCTGAATAACTTCTTGTTGTGGCGAGACAAGTATTGGTGTTTGAGAGGCTTGGAGCCATGGGAATGACGCCCGCGTTGACTCGCAGAAGTAGATCTGTTTCAGCATAAAAATTCGATAGTGAAGAAGAGCTTTTCACTATGATTGGTAGATAAACCATCGAGAAAACCCAGTGTTTTATTGGTGATTAAACACAAAGGTACTAAGAAAGAGGTATATTCGACAAAGTCCTAACTGATGCTCCTGTTGCTTCGTCTTCCTCAAATCTTGAGAAGGTTATGTTAACATCAAATCTACTTACCTGAGCAATTCTATTGCCCCAGTAGAAAAACATGACACATAAACCTTGCTTCTTAAAAACTTGCGTACTAATAAGTTTTTTCTGCTGAGGTTATGGAAGTGTTTGTCAATCGGTATTGGATTATGAACCTTACTGTTAACAACCATTTGTTTTCTGATGAAAAAAAGGGATCTGTTTGTTCAATGTCGAGGCAAACAAAAAGTTGGCATTGTGAATTCACTAGAGTGGGCAAGGCAATCACGAAACATGAACTCGCCAATGGAGATTAGCACAGGTTACTAGGCAAAACAACTGCCAAATTTCATGACCTTTTCATTTTTGATCATTCTCAATATCAGTATGTACTATATATATATATATATATATATATATATATATATATATATATAAATACATATGTGCTAGTATACACACATACCATATAATTATTACCTATTGTGAACAATTTTCCGATCGATCTCCTGTGGCTTGGATGCGAAAACGGTCACGGTACGAACTATGAACATCATGAAGTTGTTATATTTATCATGAACCCCCTTGACTCTGCTATACGAATCACATTGTACTGTGACTGTGTAATTCACTGTCTCCTATCAGCTTTCAATAGATTACTTGCTGTGAAACTCCTCTGCTGTATTTCCTATAGCTGCCGACAGGATAGTTCATGCTCTTCATTGAATCTCCAGCCAAGGAAGGACTCGTTCTCCAAGTGTGTATGTGAAGATCCATTTGACTTTGAAAACCGCACATTTGCTGTACCATCACGATGAATTGCATATCACGATTCATGGAGGAATGGCTATTAGAAAATGCTAACTCTTTGTACTTACAGCGGCCTCGTCAAAGCAGTTTCAATAATAAGATATTGGAGACAACTCTGTATCTATATATGTGATGCACTCCACAGTAGATAGAAACCTTCTAAGCCTGCACAGTTTGTTACTATTCAACTGTTTTCTACAATACATCTCTTCGTACAGGATATCTCTTTGTCTCACTCACAACTACCTTCCAAACGTCGGCCACAGATAATACATATAAATATGTCGCTCCATGTACCATGTCAAAAACTCTTCATCCACACTAGGTCTTTGAATAATTAGAGGTTAAAAGGCAATAAACTGTAAGACCATTCACCACCAGCTCCAAACTTTTTCATTTTCTTCCCTCAGCTCATTCATTTGATCCACAAAGCTGAACAAAGCGGGTCATTATAAGAAGGGAAATCGATGACAGCGAAATGAAGTATAAAGATGAGAATGCACGGAAGCAAATAAATTGTCTAGACCAACGACGATTATGAAAACTTCCATGCGTACCCGAAAATGTTTGCACCTTTCAACAAGAATGTCCTAATACATTACGACCTTTATCGACTGGGAAACACTTCCAGCATTAAATCCCCGATGGACAATGTGTAGCAGCCGCGATAAAGGACTGTTTGAAGGCCTTCCTCGCTAGAAAAGCTCTTTTTTTAGACACTTGGTAGTTATCCGAAAGCCTAAATCTCTGAGAATTCATCAAAATATTTGGTTTTTGAAGAAGCCTTTTTATGACGGTGTAGCAGCGAAAATAAATCACGTCCCACACTCAATCTGTTTATTTGCTCTACTTTTCGTGCCAATTAATCCCCAAACCAAATTTCGAGAATTTCTAGGCTCCAGTTGGTCATCTAAAAGGTTATGGCAGAGCGCTGTAAGAGAGAAAAGAAGATTACGTTTCGCACTCAAACTTTTTATCGTACAGAAGGAATTATCTTTTCACGAAAAGCATCACTATGTAAAGAAAATCATAGAGTATCAAAGTAACACAAGAAATCTAGAGCTCTATTTCCAAAAAGGGGAACGACTCAGTCAAATTACGAATATTGCGCGTCTCTCGCGTGTTGCGCTGTGCGATCGATCAACTTCCGGCTCTAAAGTGTTGAGGAACATCTTCAACAAGTCAGCTTGTTCTTATTTCACCCCGACAAAAAAGTGGGTTTTCGAAAGCAATGGTAATTAGACAAGCTCGAAAGTAGAATTACTTCTTTTGAAATGCTATCATCTTCTCTTATGACAAACAAGACTGATTCTTGCATGTTATTTCAAACAAATGAAGGCCGACCCTTCTTGCTAAACAACAACTTTTTATAAAAGTGTTAGAGATCATTCGGAGATCATTCGGAGATCATTCGAAAGCTCAAATGTCTAGCTACTGCGCTGCATAGTAGTTTTAAATAACGCCTTAATTACGCTGTAGCAAAAAGAAAACATTTGTGTTCCGCATACTCACGCTTCATTCAGGACAGAAATGTTTCTTGAAATTACGAATGGCGGTTTGATGGCGCAAGTTCCAACGATTTAACTTGGTGCTTGTTTTCTGGAAAAACCGTTTTTCTGCACTGTAGCAAGGAAAATAAGATTGAGTTTCACATCCGCACAGCATTCGTCTCTCTGCTAGAGCATATGCTGGAGGATGAGGATGAACAGGACTGGCCGTGGATTCCACATGACGATCGATCGATCGCGTTGGCCTCCTGTGATTCGTTTACTTCCCGTTTCGCAGACAACTCAGTTAGGTGAAATTTCAGCCAGTTGCAGCCTTGCATCAGTTGACCAGAGTCATCAGCCACCTGTCTACAATGCATATCACCGGCAATATTTAGTGCGGCGTATCCGAGAATATTTCTTGGACATTCAGGAGCAAGAAAGTTCATTTAACACCGGTGGAGTGGGTGCCGTGGATGGCTGATCGAGAAATATGGTGTCGCATAATATCTCCTATTTAAAGGATGTAGGGACAGGTCTTCAAAGCTACATCCTGCGCTAATGCAGCTGGCTAGTCGATTTCTACAAACTATTTATAAGGTTTAGGACTTCATTGTGAAGCAAACGATCATATGTGGCTAGCAGCAAAATTAGGAATGGAAAAATCCGAGGACCGATAAGACTAAGAGAAAATTCGTTTACTTGTGATTCAGATCAGTGTGGTGCCAATATCCTTCAGTGAAATATTGCTGGAGCAGCCATTCATCCTTTCATCATCCCCATCTTGGACCGAGAGTGACGCCGAAGGATAAGTTTTCGAAGGACGTAAGTATTTTGTATCTGGCGAATAATAAGTGGTATAATCCACAGGAAACCTTAAAAAAGATACAACGGCTCTTGACACTCAATAGGATGTGTATGGATGTATAAGAGCCGAAAAGAATTGTGTACCTTGACAAGTCGATAGTGCGATTGACAGTAAGAGTCAAGATGTGTCAATACATTCTCTGCAAAAGATCCATGGTGAAGGAGGACAGGCCGACAAGGTGAAGATTTGCGCAGACGCGAAAACAATCCAAGATCAGCAAGACGTCTTTAGCACAGTGTTGTGAGGATGCCATTAAATGACTTGCTAAATAGTGGGCGGCTTTTCTTCACAGGCAACTGATAACATGGTCCTTCTTGGATGAGATTCTACTGCTAAGACACGCATATATGACTGAGTCCAGCAACAAGAGGGACAAAAAGTTTGCCAAAAAACTCATGCAAGAGATTTTATGCGAGAATAAGTGACGAGCTATGAGGACCAGAGTGGCGTACTAGTACTTAAGTGGATGGATAGGAGAGAAGTCAGAATGGTTTCAGCAACACACGTCTCTGCCATCAATCCACAAACGGAAGTTCCGGAAGTCGTAAGATGTGTATGGTCAAAGTTCAGCTTCTAGGATAAACTCTGCTTCGACGACGTCTGGCGAATCAAAATCAAAAATTATGATGAACGAGTACGGCAACTACTTGGATTTCGACGCTCGCCCTCAGCCAACATCTAGCCGCTTTCCTAAAGAGCTTCAACCTCACCACGACAACGTAGGCGTTGTACAGAATGACACCGAATGTTTGCAAAGATTGCACAAAGTGCTTGCGCCGAAGAAGAAAGCTGGAAATGTTTTTACGGGTAGCCACTGTAAGAAATACATATCGATATAATGGTTTCATTCTTCTACTTCTAAGCGGGTCAGATAATTCACTTATAGGTATTACTTTGATGCTGTACATTGTATATGCAAAATGTATCTTTTCCCTTCTAGTAGTACAGATAGAAGATCTTCTTTCTAGAACCTAAATATAGCAGAAGAATCTCAAATTTCGAGCTATCGAACGACTACAAATTATCTAGTAGAATAGCTCTTTCTTAGAAAATACGAAGGGTTCACGAGCACGTTGCTCGAAATGCGATTGCATGCGATGAAATTGTTACCAAAAGCAAGCATTTCCAAGATAACTGAGCATTATTCCTACTAGAAATGCAGAATCCTCCCAATGATCACTTATCTTCTAACGATAAAGTGTTCCATGAATCAGAATTTTACCATATCGAGCCGAAGAAATTCGCTGTGAAGTTGAGAAAATGATACTCGAATGAAAACATTGACTTTTTCCATTGGTAAAACGTACTATGGAGATCTTTTTGTACAGCAAACTCACCAGCGAAGTCTGAATTTTCAGGGCTATCGACTGACCCCAAAGACATTGACAAATTAAAAAATATATTCAATAATAGCTGCAAAAATGTTCGCTTTCTCGAAAATATAGTTTTGCCCTCTCAAAAGTGCAAGATTTTGATAACTATTGGCGTTAACTTTACTAAAATTATTCATAAATTTTTCTAGTGATATTCCACCACTTAATGGGAATAGTATTCCTCTAACAGCTCAATCAACCCAAGTTCTATCGGGGCGCGCACTAATCATACTAGTCGTCCGAACGGGGCGCCCAGCTGAGGGTCAAAATGACCCTCATCGTTTGCAAAGGGGATGTATAAAGTTGGTTTGTTGCAGATTCGAGGAACTAATTACCTGGATTCTTGTAGTTAACTATACCTGCCCTGCTCATAATTCCTATTCATTCCCAATTTCCAAGTCCTAAAATCCTTTTTGGAAAAAACCAAACGAAATTTTTCCATCTATGGCCCTATCTACGGTAGAAAGTATAAGAAAAGGCATAGCGGAAAGGCACAATATCACTGCCGCCATCTCAAAGCTAAAGGCTACAATCTACACTGACTTTTACCCTCCCATATAACCTAGACACATTTGAAAGGAAAAATACTGTGATAGCGAAAAGTATTGCAAAAAATTATTCTTCTCTGGAAGGATAATCGGAAAGGTTTTCGTAATTACTTAGCGAAATGCTTGTTGAAAGCATTCTACAAACTTCTCACGATGATCGTCTTGTTTGGCATAACAAGAATTCTTTGAACGACAAACAGTTGAGAAAGCAGGACTTCGGTAAGGATATTGCTGAACGAGTTACATTTGAGCCATGTCCAGAGAGATAGGAGCTTGTTTGGAATACTTACTGCTCTTAGTATGGACTTCTGTAGGCGATCAAGAAATGTCAAAAAGCGCTAAAAGAAAATACAATCCTATCATTATTTGTCAACCTATGTGTGAAACCGTCCTATATCAGAAGATAGAATCAGGCAGAAGGAGAACAACATCATGGCAGGCTTTTCGATCTGTTAAGGAAGCCACCTACTGCAGTCATCTTTTTTTAACTCATAGCTTTATCAGCGCTTTGCTAAGTGCCAAAAACACAGATTGACATTCAACTCATGTTAAGAAAACTGCGTACCTCTCACGGAGTGCTTGATTGATGTTTTTTGAAGCGTAACCGGCACACCACACACACAACATCTGGCTGGAATCCGCAGCTG
Source organism: Parelaphostrongylus tenuis (assembly GCA_019055375.1). Lineage (NCBI taxonomy): Eukaryota > Metazoa > Nematoda > Chromadorea > Rhabditida > Metastrongylidae > Parelaphostrongylus > Parelaphostrongylus tenuis. Next base: position 37,325 of record JAHQIW010007485.1, read on the forward strand.
TAATCTTCAAAATCCATCCTCCATTGTTGAAACTGAGTAGAATTCACATTGATAGTGAAACGTAGATTGGGCACCCATGTGATGAGTACAGACGACGGATGGACGAAAGAAACTGTACAGTGGTCTTCAAGAGGCTGGAACCACTACTGGGGCACCAACGCGTACGTTGAACTTACATGTTTGTACTCAAAACCAATCAGCTATACGCGTAACTGCCGACTTTTTGTAGATTATGGTAATGGACTTTCACCTGCTACCATGCTCAAAATAAACTACCACCATAGACCACGATGGTGATGCAAGAAACCTAATGGAAAATGCAGTGGGGTTCTCCTGCTTTGTGAAGACGGGCTGCCGAAGTGTTCAAGTAAATAAGCCAGTGATTTATTACAAGCCGAGATGCTTTCTCCAAAGTTGAAAGGCTAAGTTTTCTTAGAGCACTTAGGAAGTGTGTAGAAACAACGGAGTCGCTTTAGTAAACTCGTAAACTGCATCAGTCTCTCTGATGGCCGCTTTTTTCGCTAATGATGATCTGTAACCCACGAAAAAAACTCATTCAAAAAGTTGCTATGATTTGTTCCACATTATGAAATCCAAAAGTAGAGTTCCATATTCAGTGTCTACCACTGTGATGCGTATTGGATTATCTACTGAAAAAGACGTAAATTATAGCTAAACAACAGTTATACGGCAAAATAAACGAAAGCCAAGGATATGAGTACATGTAATTACACACCTGGTAATTACGTCGACAATTTATACGTGGAATCTCTGTGTTCATATTGGACTTCATGTGCTCGAAAGAAAAAATGAACAAGGATAGGTCAACGAAGGTGGCATTCATAACAACTTAATTGCCTCTCTACAGTTTCTACATAGAACCGCATCACTCCCGTGCATATCTGGAATAGAATTCTTGCAGAAGAAAACACCGACAAATGATTGAATAATTCACTATTTTCATTCGATAAGCAGCCCCGCGGCTGTCAGTAATGATGTTCATTCTCAACCATTTTTAACTTGAATGCTTACGCACTGAGTTTTATGTGCTTTAATTACGAAAATCTTTGACTAAGTAATATGCATGTCAATTGGATTCTTCCAGATTCTGAAGAAGGCGAATTCGCCGAAGCGCCACCAATGTACAATATAACTGTATTCGATGAATACTATTACGAATAGTCTAATCTGGTTATTGGAGAAACATACCAAATTATTCAATCTACGTTGAGGTTAATGCACAGCCAGTCCTTGAAATTGTTACTGACGAAAAAATTTTGGAAAAGGAAATAGAACTCGAGAGCAGGAAAGGTAAATCACTTCACGTTGGCATCCATATAGACTGCGAGACTGACAGTGTTGTCTTTCTAATCACAAGAAATGGAGTTCACCAAATTTGTAAGACCGGCATTGCGAAGGAGCTGGTTCTCTCCACTCTTTTTCGATAACGTGACGGAAGTCTCCTTTCCATCGATACGAAAAAAAACTTATTTTATGTTGTACTTTGTGAAACAAAAACTTCACTGGAATAGCGCACGAATTGCGGTTGTTACTACTCAATTAAACATTTTGGAAAGAAATGGTAACGATCCAAGTTCTTATTGCTGCAGTAAAGTACGTCAAGGCCTGAGACGCCGTCAAGTATTACCAGAAAGTACTACGCTTTCAGGTATAGTGGCCCTGCCTCAGTTACTCACGTGTAGTAGAGAAGAACGAGTCTTCACTGAATGTTAATAATGTAACCGAATTCATTTAGTCGCAACTGAATTTCGAACGATGACAGTTTTGTCAAACATATCCAACTACTCCAATTGTATTCTTGTTAGAGCAACAGCATACTACTAACTTTAACCAGTTAGCTTTTTCTAATGAGAGGAGCGAATGATACAACTAGGTAATGAAGTGAGTTCAAATGGCGAGCAAAACTCTAGAGATATTATCCAAGATTAGCCTCAGCATGTATCGGACTGAATGCCACATCCATATCCTTAGATCTTTTTACGTTCTATATATAAATAAGCAAAGAAATAAATAAATACATGTATGTATGTACACATATATGCATATATTTATATTTACACATATGCATATATGCGCAATCATATACATATATATACAAATATGCACATACAGATGCCCTATATATACATATACATATATATATTCTTTGAATGTGCAACAATTGTACGATACACGGATGAAAGCGTTTGTTGCATCGATATACAACTTTCTACGTTCAAAATTTGACAGGTTTTTGAAGTATTCTATAGTCGCATACTTCACAATTTCCGTTCACATATTGAACTGTACATCACAAGTCAGAATCAGAATAAAAGAAAACACGAAGTGTCTCGAAATGCGAAGTAAACTATGTGCAACCTGAACAAAGTACTATTAAGACATTACAATATACAGTTGCAGTGGCTGACGTTTCGACAATCTTCGTCTTCTTCATAACCTGCAAAAGTCAAATTGACATGCAATCTGCTCAGTTCAACACATTAGAATTCGCATAGTGAGCTGTTTGTTATATCCTACATATACGGCGAGGTTGATAATTTGGTCATGTTGAAGATTTCATGCATCACTCACAGAGCTAAATGAACGTAATTTTTGAATGTAGCTGTCATAATATACACAACAGCTAACAGATATGCGAAGTTTAGACTCGGAATGACAATCTTATCCTCGAAATTTGGGGGATACACATTAGAGCACAGCATGATGGACCATCAATCATGGTCAACGGAAACATTTGCCAACAAAGTGGGCGTGAAGAAAAGTGGAAAGAATAAGAGCGTCTTTTAGGAACTATAAGGTGAGTAACATCTTTGTTGTTCCTCTCGACCAGCTGCATTCGCAACTGTGAGGCACATATAAGTTGCGAAATAGATCTTGTCGACGTCAACATGCTCCAGACACGCCAATATTATGGATGACCATCATGAGACAAAGATGTGCACCGAGAATGTTCAAGAATCCACATCGCTCATGAGACCACCCAAGCATTCAAACACCACAATGGTAAGTTGAAATCGCATTCGATTTTCATGTGCGAAATTCACTAACGCAAGCGGAAGAATCAGTAAGACACAATGAAAAAATATGATTCTACAAGTGGCAAAAGTATTCCAAATCTGGATCATCTTGTATGATATTTAGTGGTGAAGGTTCGAGCGCCCATAGAGAGCTCTGTAATTCCTCATCTCATGTGTTTCTTGGGTATGTATTTCACACAATCATCAAAAGAAGCAACAGATTCATGTGCGTAGGATAAATCTACGTATTTACCAAATTTATAGTGTCTTACATCATATCTTTCATTCTATGAAATATATGATGCTCAACGATTCCTCAGAGCGAGGAGGACCCACTGGGCTACTCGTGCACACGATAGGGAAAAATGGAGGTGTTGCTGGTACCCGCTCGATTCACTCGACGATGAACGGGACGACAGGTGATGCAGGTGATACAGGTGATTGTGTCTTACAGTTGTAACATATTCCCGATCATTGCTGATTTCATGATGTGCAAAATCAGTAAATCTCGTCGCAATCAGACGCCATTGGTGGTTTTTTTCTCCAAAAATGGAATTTACATTCTGGTGACTGAAAAACTTTTGGTACACCGAGAACGCCTCAGTGTTTCAGGAAGAACATTGAATTATCCTTATACTAATGTGATGTTTCTAGTGTCTACTAGAATTTATCAAGGATCACCATCTCGTCACATTACTATGAGCATTTTGAAAATTTTATGTCTGGTGTATTTCAGTAAATCTTATGCTCACTCACTCCATATGGTAGACGTGACCCATAGCCGCAATAAGAAACGAGAAACAATTAATTACTGGTCAAAAGGTGTATCATGTTTATCTCGCATTCGGTTTTTTATAGAAGGTTGGCCCAAACGTGACCGTGATTTGCATTGTTGAAATGCGTCGTTTGATATTAGAATATATTATCAAATAACCGTGGCTCTGTTATACATCATTTCAATGCACATTCCTAGCTTCCTTTTTGCTGTTATTGATGTAATACTAGCTGTTTATTTTATAATCAATTAAGTCCATGGAAAAGATGTTATACAAAAAACAAACTCGAGCGTTTACCTCATTCGAGTTCGAAATAGGTCCAAGCGAGCAGGAAGAACTTGCAACAGCGGCATGCATTTGTCCTAGAAATTGCCAATGAACGTATAGTGCAGTAGTAGCTCTTGAAGTTTCGTGAAGGAGTCGAAAACCTTGAAGATGAGGAACGCAATGACTGACCATGGGTAGGCATCAGAAATCGAGAGAAAACGATAATTGAAGCTAATACTTTAACACCACAGTAGATCTTGCAAGAGAATTTGACGTCGACCATTTTACTACTCATGCCACATGAATCGAGTTGCAGAAGCAACTGTTATTCAGCTCGGTCTTGAACCGCAAGTGCTTTGTCACCAGCGCAATAACACTGATTGTTTCCTGGTACTTAGAAAATTTGCAAAGTCATTCACTTGAAACACTTATAGAAAAGAATGTTCAACTCACCGTCATACAAAAACTTTAACAGTTCTCAAATCAGTCTTCACTAATATAACGAGGCTTTCAAGCGAGGTCTCTAAGAATAGTCGATAAGGGACAATATAAAAGTCTTATGACAGCCATGTGTCATCGAATGTGAAAAGATCCAAACCACATTTTGCATTGGGAGGTCTTGATGTCTCCTCATCCTTCCTATGAACAGTGGCTGGAAGAGCGTCTGAGTATGACAAGGTGAGCGAGATTGTCGAAACGTACGCAAGCCAATGACATAACGAAATCTCGGATATACTGAAAACAGTCTTTGAGAGTGTACAGAAAAATCTTTCTGTTTTTTAATGATATCTGGCGACAAATAAGGAAGCAAGCTCTTTTGCCGGACCAGACTCTACACTGCATTTTTAGCAATAATGCGAAAGTCTAGACCTCTGGCCACTCTACTTGGCTGTTTTCCAAAAAAGCTTTCCCATAACGCTCTACCATTCAAAATAAAATTATGTTTCAAGCTAGCCGCGCGCTTTTAATATTGCTTCGCCGGATTCACGAAAGCATATGAGCGTGTAGGACATATCGTGTGGTATCAGAACCATACGTTTTGTCTGTACTTTCTCTATAGGCGGAGAGAAAATTGCAAGAATAAGTAAGAAAAATTGCACTACACAGGTGAATCGCGCCAATACGGTCGATCGATCGTCGTTTGGAATCCACGGCCAGTCCTGCTCATCCTCATCCTCCAGTATACGCACTAGCAGACAGACGAATGCTTCGCAAATGTGGAACTCAATCTTAGTTTTCTTGCTACACTGTAGGGAAACGCTTTATCCAGAAAACAAGCACCAAGTTCGAATCGTTGAACTTACGCCATCAAACCGCTACTCGTAATTCAGGAAACATTTCTGTCCTGCGTGAAATGTGAGTATGTGGAGCACAGAACGTTTTTTTTGCTACAGCGTTATAATAAGGTTTTTCCAAAAACGACTGCGATGCAGCAGTAGCCAGAAATCTAAGCTTTCGAATGATCTCTGAACACTTTCATGGAAAGTTCTTGTTAAGCAAGAAGGGTCGACCTTCATCTGTTGGAAAGAACATGCAAGAATCAGTTTTGCTTGCCATAAGAGAAGCTAATAGCATTCCAAATGAAGTAATTCTTCTTTTGAGTTTGTCTAACTACTATTGCTTTCGAAAAGACCTTTTTTGTCATGGTGAAATAAGAACAGCCTGTCTTGTTGAAGAGGTTTCTCATCACTTTAGAGCCTGTAGTTGATCGATAGCACAGCGCAACTCGCAAGAGGCGCGCAATATTCGTTATTCGATTGGGATCTTTCCTCCTTTTGGAAATCGAGCCCTATATTTTTTGTGTTACTTTGATACTCTATGATTTTCTTTACATAGTGCATGCTTTTCGTGAATAGATAATTCTTCTGTACGATAAAAACTTTGAGTGCGAAATGTGATTCTTGTTTCTCTCTTACAGCGCTCTGTCATAACCATTTGATAAACCAGTTGGAGCGTTGAAATTCTCGAGACTCGATTATGGAATAATTTGCAAGCTAAGCAGAGCAAATAAATAGACTGAGTGTGAAACGTTATTTGTTTTCCTTGTTACATCGTCATAAAAAAGCTTTTTCAAGTATCAAATATTTTACTGAGTTCTCAGAGATTTCAGCTTTCGAATAGCCACCAATGTGTCCAAAAAAGAGTTTTTCTAGCGGGAAGGCCTTCAAACAGTCGTTTATCCCAGCTGGTACACATCGTCCATCGGGAGTTTAATGCTGGAAGTGTTTCCCTGTCGATAAAGGTCGTAATGTATTGGGACATTCTTGTTGAAAGGTGCAATTGCTTTACGGATACGTATGGAAGTTTTCATAATCTTCGTTGGTATCACCACTTATTTGCTTCCGTGTATTCTCATCTTTATACTCCATCTCGATGTCTCGATTTCACTTTTCATAATGAGACCGTTTTGCTCAGTTTCGTGGATCAAATGAATGAGTTGAGGGAAGAGAAGGAAAGTGTTAGAGCTGGTGGTGAATGGTCTTACAGTTTATTGCCTTTTAACCTCTAATGTATTAAAGACGTAGTGTGGATGAAGAGTTTTTGACATAGTACATGGAGCGACATATTTATATGTATTATCTGTGGCCGACGTTTGGAAGGTAATTGTGAGTGAGACAAGTGAGATATCCTGCACAATGAGGTGATTAGCGGAAAGCAGTTGAATAGTGACAAATGTGCAGGCTTAAAAAGTTTCGGTCTACTGAGGAGTCCGTCACGTATATAGATGCAGAGTGTCTCCAATATCTTATTATTGAAACTGTTTCGACGAAGCCTATGTGAGTACAAAGAGTTAGCATTTTATGGTAGCCATTTCTCCATGAATCATGATATGGAGCCCTTCGTGGTAATACAACCAATGTGCAATTTTTAAACTTAAATAGATCTTTACATCTACACGTGGCGCATGGGTCTTTCCTTGGCTGGATACTTAATGAAGGCCAAGAACTATCTTGTCGGCAGCTATAGGAAATACACAAGAGGAGTTTTACGGCAAGTAATCTATTGGAAGCTGATAAGAGACAGTGAATTGCACAGTCACAGTTAGAATGTGATTTGTATAGCAGAGTCAAGGGGGTTCATGATAAATATAACAATTTCATGATGTTCGTAGTTCGTAACGTGACCGTTTTCGTATCCAAGCCACGGGAGATCGATTGGAAAAGTTCACTATAGGTAATAATTATAGAGCATGTGTAGAAACTACCAAACATGTATATATATTACATATTGATATTAAGGATGATCTAAATTGAAAAGGTCATAAAATTTGGCATTTGTTTTACCTAGTAAACTGTGCTAATCTCCATTGATGAGTTTATGTTTTGTGATTGCCATGCCCACTTTAGTGAATTCGCAATACCAACTTTTTATCTGCCTCGACACTGAACAAACGAATTTCTTTTTTTTTATCAGAAAACACATTATTGGTAACAGTAAGGTTTATAATTCAATACTGTTGACAAGCATATTTATAGCCTCGCAGAAAAAGCTTAATAGTACGTAAATTTCAAAAAGCAAGGTTCGTGTGTCATGTTTTTCTGCTGGGGCAATGGAAGTGCTCAGGTAAGTGGATTTGGTGTTAGTACAACTTTACAGGATTTGAAGAAGACGAAGCAACAGAAGCATCAGTTAGGACTGTGTCGAGTCTACATCTTTCTCAATACCTTTGTGTTTGATCACCAATAAAACACTAGGTTTTCTCTATGATTTCTCCTCCAATCATAAAAAAAGCTCTTCTTCAATATCGAATTTCAAAGCTGGGGCAGATCTACTTCTGCGAGTCATCGAGGGCGTCATTCCCATGGCTCCAAGCCTCTCAAATACCAATAATTTTTCGCCACAATAAGAAGCTACTCAAAAAATTTTGTTCTGAATTACAAGTTGAAAATTTGCGATTTTTACATGTTACAATTAACAAAACATCTGGGCTGGAAATGATATCATTGTGGAGTATAAAAAGTGCGACAAAAAAAACTCTGTGAAACAAAATAAGCCGCTGAAAAGACGTGCATAAATTTAGATGCGCCCATCGCGAAACTATGGAATACCGGCGGCGTTTTCCTAATTAGTGTTTTTTATTGGCACAGCAACGTCTTTGAACTTCAAATTCAGGGCGTGCCTTTTTTTTTTTTTTTGATCGGGGCTGTTCATTGTGGAAATTCATTGAATGCATAAGCATAGAAAAGAACTATTGTTTTGCGTCAACCTTTTTCACCCCCACTGTGTGAAGACCATCACCCCCTCATTCTATTGACTTCATAGCATCCACTCACCATCTACGAATGTCATCAAATTTTTTGCATGCAGCTTTCGCTGCTTCTTGATCTTCTGCTCACGTTCGTCATGATGGGGTCGTTCAGTGCTCGTCGACTCTATTTTCCCCTGACTTCCGGATAGCCATAAAAGGCCGTTCACGTGGGATTTGGAGAATGTGGAAAGGTCCCTTGCTAGTTTGGCACCAATTTGTCACCTCGGAGAAATGGAAGATTCTGTGAGCACGAGGTGTGGTTGAACAATATTTTCTCATGACGAACTGCACCATTACCACTTTGTTGCTTTTCTTTTGAAAGAAGTGCGGAGGAAATGGACCTCTGTAATTGCCGTACTGAGTGTAACGAATTCGACTGCGTTGATGGAGAAGAGCACGATGCTGTGCATTGTGAGACATTTTCGCCGTTCATTCACCGTTTTTCGATTCCGAGGGTTTTTCACCACCGGAAGATTATCATAATCGGAACGGTTGAACTGCAAACGAGAGCGAATATCCAGGAAGTATTTTCTCTTCCAACTGAAATATTCACAGGAAAATCGATGGACAGCTGCAGCTAGAAAATCGCAACGAGCGGCTTTGCCAAGATGCATTATCACCCAATATTTCCTAAGACGTAAATATGAAGGGCACTAGAAGGGAATAGTTTTTTCTACCTATACCGGCTGCTTCATACTTTATCAGCATAAGGATAATCGAATTCTTTGCCAATTGCATCTTTTCTCTTATCACACAGAATTTGGAAGGAGAGGGTGTGAAAGTTGATGGTTTATTTTGTTTGCGCACGATGTCACTGAAGTTGCCTTATATGGCACACCATTATAAATAAATAAATAAATAATGCGTAATGAATCGTTATTGATGTGACGCCATGCCGATGATTTGCTGTTTATTCATTTCTTTGATTTTTCGGAACAATGGAGCGCTTGATGTGAGAGCATGATTAATAAAGCAGGACGAGCTGCAATCGATCTTGATTAGTTCCAAAATCAGTCATTATTTAATAGAGAGTGTCAGTTTCAGTAGCAGCGATTAGCATTAGACATCCGTTCTGAACACTTATTTTTTAAACAACGACGTTAGGTTGGTTGAACTTTACGTGATTTATTGGATAATGTTAATGATGAAATCTGCACTGCATCCTATGCTCGAGTCGTTCTCTTTTTAAAACATTTCAAACGAAATTTATTTTCTCTCAGCAGAGTCAAACAGATATTTTCATCAACTTGGCTCAAGGATGAGAGACAACACTCTTCGGTATATGGAAATAGTTGGAGTAGGTTTCTCTCACTTAACAGACTAGACTTGCACATTGGACGTCATCCACCAGTGGCGAATTGTGTGCTCGCCCACTAAAGAGCGGGCGTGTTGAGGGAAAATCAATTTGCCTCTGTGCTACTGCTCCGGTGAGTTCACTCTCATGACAGTTTTGCATATTTATTGACCGCGAGAAGAGCTATGGACTTGACCATTCTGAGAAAGCGAACATTTATTGACTACCTCAATGCATTCAGCTATGAGCATAAACAATACTTGACCATACTGGCTATCGAAAGGAAAAATTATTGGATAAATAAATAGAAATGTCGTGCTTCTACTTCCTTCCTAGTGAGATTCACGGTTAAGTCAAATATGATTTTGTATGATCAAATTTTTTTGTGCCAGCTACGAATAAAATTTCCGCAACAGAGACGTGCTGATGTGTCCTATCAAATCTCCCTTCAGAAATCGATGTGAATGTCGCTAGATATGCTACGCATTCTCTAACAAGTTATCGAATTTTTTAAAAATTTTCTCATTAGTTGGATTTGAAAGTTTTCCGTCACAATGAGGCTTATGAAATGCTTTCAAGCCAGCAGATCGATAGAATGCCTACTGAGACAAAAATACTTCAACCTATCAGATCTAGAGTCATTCAGTTGTTATTTTGATACGCCTTTGATTATAGCCTGTATTTCATTCGTGAAATTTTTCGCCTTTGTCTCAATTAACGCTTTGTGCCTCGATTTCTTCAACAAATGGCTTTCATGCCTCGCCCATTTTCCATTATGCAATGAACTCTCGTTATGGTTGTTTCCGTTGTCAAGTGACACCTTTCACGAATGTCGTTTATATTAGTACTGCTGAACGGGTCGCCCCGTATATCATTGAGTTGCCCTTAACCCGCTATTTGAACGTACTACTTTTTCCGAGAGATTTTTTTGGAGAACTTACGAAATTGTCAAAAAGCTCGCCATTCTATTTACGGTTTCATTGATTCCATCTGTTTATGCGAGTATTTGACGCGATATTACGCTCTTCCTGCCTATGTCCTGCTCTAGCTCACGATTCTATTACACAAGGAGCACAACCTCAGATTCGCATCCAAATCAAACTTACCGAAGACCTAGTTCATTGTTTATTGTAGTCTTTGGTAATTAACTATGTAGTCCCTTGTGTTTATCGCATTCAATCAGATCACTTGTCTAATTTCTTTTCGTCAGAATATTATCCACTTAGGAAAGCGAAGTGTCTAAATTAGCACCCAGTACGAAGGTAGTGATGGTCGCTTGCAAGGTATCGTGTACAAAATCATTCTCAATGAAAAAGTTCACTTAGTTCTTCTTTCTTTTTGAAAGCATTGAGATGATATTATTCTCATTGTCATTCATGCAATTTTCTTCGCCAAAAGCGTTTGTTCCAGCCTTCCAATGTAGCGCCAAATGAAAATTTTTTGTTGAATCTAATATATTCAACTTTTATTTTCATCATTTTCAACTCAACAAATTCATGGATCATAATTTAAGCATATCAATTTGTAGTGCCACACCAGGATTCTAATTCGTTTAGAAAGACCTTAGTGGGATCTTGTCGTCCCAAATTTATAGTGCCTTAAAGCAATCCTGGAACACACTTTGATCTTCTATTACGAGCATGCAGATATAAAAATATCAGTGCGAGAGCAATGGCTGCAAATGACGGCAATGCGAAACATTGCTTTCTTGAAAGAAATCCTGCTTATTCGATTTCTTCGATGTTCGAAATACGAGCCTTGAAGAAAGTAAACGACGAGAGCACATTACTTGGGCTATGGGCACTCGGCATCGAGCAACTTTTCGCGAAAGTTCTATCTTTTCAATCAAAGAACCATTGATTCTAAAGGTTTCTTATTCAACTGATATTGTTTAATCATCATCTAAGATATAATTGTTGAAATTTAAGAGACACGACCGCTTTCACTCAAATTTTATGCATGTTGCTGTGGATGTATTAAGTGGTAGTGGTGCGGTGGAAAGAGAATATTGTTATCCCATCATGCTAGAGAGCGCTATTGATTTGAAGTGAGAAGAAGATAGGCATCTAAAAAAAAACTTCAGAAATGATGCTTACACAGGTAACGCTGTAGTTTCTTGATTCTCTAGAATACTGAAACGATTTTTAATCTGCACCCATGTTGAAGAAATACCTGAAATGCGATGTATAGCAAACAACATTCCTGATCCTTAGTTTACGACCAGTGTGGAGTAGATTGATTGTTGAGGTAAGGATCTTCGGAATTTTTCACAGATACTTTACAGTTCGTACAGCTGAGATTTGCTTGGCTCATGGGAAGTTGAGACAATAAAAAAAACATTTGCTTAGCAGGATGTGGATAGCATTGCATAAAAACCACGCATACTTGTCAGTATGTCAGATCAGCTTTCCAACGTTTGAAGAGGCTCAGAACCTTAACTTTGACAAGCTGTTTTGCCTCGCTTTTCCAAACAAACTATTTGTGAGCAGTTGGCATATTGAAGCTAAGTGTTAGTGAAAGTTTCGAAAGCAAAATGGTTAGAGAATGGCACTCATATCATGTTGAATTCATACCACATACTGTTCTTTTCACTATAAACGGCGTAAAACTCCGTCGCACCTAAATTTCAGTATAAGATGAGAAAATTCGAAAAAAGAAAGAGTTGATTTGATTTTGCATATAAGCCAACATACCTTTTGGCAAGATTCTCTCAATTCATCTTTGCTTCATTTCTTCACTACAATCAATGGCCTAAAGAGTTATTGTTGAAGCTTTTACGAATAGGTCACAGATGAAGCAACAAGTAGATAAACTACTTAAAATGTTGTGATTGCTTCTTAATTAAGTGCTCTTTGATTCAAAGTCGAAGGAATAGTACTTCGACTTGATCCGAAACTTGACGGACCAATGACGGAATATCATAGAAAACGATGGCATTTATTTCGAAGAAGAGTTACTATTGTTTTTGTTTGGAATCCATGCATAAATATTCAACTTCTTACAAGTGCCCCAGAACTTTCTTCCCAACCTAATATTTATTAATTTACTTCAAAGCTCTCTTTTTAACGGTTCACCACCTCCTTTCGAATTGAGCTTCTTTTCCATGTGCTTTGGTTCGTGTGTTAAACTGACAAGAATGTGCTGTAACTCATCAAACGTATTGAACTTTTGCCAACCTTTGCTCTGCGACGTTCCCTTTCTCTCAAAGCTGTTTATAATGTTGTTTTCAGTATATGTCAGAGGTTTTCGAGATAGTGATTCAATAGAAATTGCATGCATCGCTCCAAATCGTCAAATTGGAAGAGTCTAAGCATTGAAGGGATCTGTTTTCCTATTTGTTCCGAATGAGCAATGTTGAGAGACAACACGGAACAAATGTCCCTACAAGACTTGTCAGAAGATGAGCAACGAATGCACAGCGTGAGTTCGATAAGAATAATTTCTTGTGGTGAAAAGCGGTAATGAGTGCCTCTTTAGAACGTTGATCATCAGCCACCCGAAAATACTCAACATTGGGAAGAAGGAAGACTTTCATTGAAGGGCCAACATAGAATTGGTTTGTTGTTAGTGCATACGAACTATTCGTACGATGAAAGGACATAGTTTAGCTACTGAATCACATAAGCAGTACATAATACCCAAAACTTGTCAACTACAAATTAATAACAAGAAAAAAATTTAATTATTCTGCCGTTAACACGTCTACATCACGGTTATACGAGTTTCAGAAAACCAGCCTCGTCTCAAGCTGCTGAGGTTGTCAAAATATTTCAGCCTTCATGGGCTATTCTACTTGCTCGGTAAGAGTGTTGCTACCTATCCATATGCTTACCTTCTTGTTGGGGTAAGTTGGTTTCAAGTACAGTTTGCTCAGTCAAACGTCTTCTCACTGCTTATTTTTGCTTACTAACACTACGAAACTACATTTAATCTTTGTGAGCTTCTAAAACTTTTCGTCTTTCCCTAGCCTTTCTATGAGGAAAACAATATTAGATCCGCAATGGAAGAGTTGGTTCAATTCCCACAAGAGTAGTCAAAAATTCACAATTGGACGCGATTAAATCATTGATGATCACATGAAGTGATCGAATTTCTCTGGGGAATCAAAGTTAAGCATCATTTTAAGGGATTGATATGCATGAACTCTGGTGGAATGTACTGGATGAATCTCCGTGATCGTATTAGGGACGGGTACACGCCTGTCAACGCCCCATCTCGTTATGAAACAGACGTTATGCGTGAATTCTGGAACTCTTCTAGTGAGTTTAAACTCGAATCTCTTTAGATTCTTGAAATTTCCCAACTTTGCCATAGGTACGTGTATTCTTCTAGGTGACCCGATGATGACCATAGTATTGCTGCTGGCAAGAGACCAGGGTTCAATGCTTCGTAAACAACACCTGGACGAAGCAGAAAGACTCATTGATTTCCTATACACAAATTTCACAGTTGATCATAAAGGAACTGAACTTCGCTTCGATAAATTGTGCTCACCCTTTTGCAACATGAACGAAGTATTCAAGACCTTTAAGGTAAGAGCGTAAAATGTCATTTATTTTTTCTCTTAATGCATTTGATTTTTGAACAGCCAGAGTCTGTAATTTCAGACTGCTTTTGATGTGCAATATTCTCATGCAGTTAATAATGAGTCGCTCAGTACATATATTGAACTCAACTATCCAGTCGCCAAATATTTTGGGATAGCGTTACACATGGAAAGATGTTTCTTTGGCGTTCGCTTAGTTAACGAGTCAAACAAAACTATGGATATCGAAAAACGAATATCTACCATAGATTATGTGACGGTATAAGTTGTGTTAAAAGATTTTTGTACAATATTTAACTGATTTTTTCACAGATTATGCGCGTCAGGAATGTATTCGTAGTTTTATACCACTTCTGTATTAGATAATTGTTGAACGTGCTTTATAGGTGATCCTAATAATACTGCGAGGAAACAAGAATACTCCTACACAGGCCGAGCAATTTGCTAGTTGGGAAATTGCTGCCTATGAATGGAGTATGCAGTATAACAACTCTTCGAAAATTAATGAATCTCTTGTAGAAATACAGATGAGCATTAATACTATGTTGTTTTATAACGTTTCAATTCTTGATGTCATCGGTAGCCGTTCTGAAACACTGGTTTAGTGGCAGTTTGTTTAGGTGATAGGGACAGAGATCCTCGATATGGAAATGATTCGCGACACTCAAAAAATCACTCCTTTTTTTGCAGCTGGTGAGCATAAATACGCTGCTGCTGATTTCTCATGGAAATTGGATAACATACCTCTGATTTTAGGCTTTGCGTTCATGATCACATTCGTAAGCGTATGTGTTTTCTGCAGTGCTTTTTACTACAACGCACTTGATGCAGGGAAAATGTAAGATTTGCGTTAGAATTCGTCTTTCTACAGAGGGGCAGAGATGTGCTTGCTACAGACTGGTTGGAGTCGGAGCTACCCTCTGTCCTATAATGGCTATCACATGTTCCTATGGCATTGTCTCAATGCTTGGATGCCGAGTGAACTCATTTATGCTTGTGATGCCTTTCCTCATCATGGGAATTGGTAAGTATATATGAAACTCAAAAACACCGTAACTACTTAGAATAAGAAATAATTGTACAACTGAAACGTATCGATTGAGGAACGTTGGGTTTCTGTGCAGCTGATGCCCTACACTAACCCATCATTAACACGCTGTAATAGTTGATTCAAGTGGATTAACATATTGTAGTTTGCTTGTCACATTCTTGAAGGGAAATTTTACAACTGAATGCCTACTTTGTAGTGCTAAGGCAAACTTTGTAAGAGATTGAGCGAACATCAAATCAGCTTTTCAGGAGTGGACGATTCTTTTCTAATGATTCACACATGGCAGCGATTGATTCGTGACGGGTATACCATTAAAGAAAGATTAGGTAGTAGCCAATCTTTTGCTGCAAATTTATAAACGGATCTCGTTTCATATCATAGGAATGGTATATGAACATGTTGGTCCTAGCATCACAATCACCTCACTTACCAACTTTTTATCTTTTGGAATTGGAGCTTATACACCAACTCCAGGTTTGTCGTTTACGCATATCGGTTGAATAAAGAAATTTCAACTCGGCAAAGAATTACGAACTTATATATTCATAAATGAAGAATGATATACAAAACTATAAACCTTAGGTGAGAGTTGATCACGAGCTTCACCTATACCGAGGATGTGGCTCACGTTTTGCGTACTAATATACTTAACATTTTTGAATACATAATTATAACATTCACCTGTATCACCTGTCGCCCGTTGATCGTCGAGCAACTTGAGCGGCACCAGTAAAACTTCCATTTTTTTTCTATCATGTGCAGGTTTAGTCCGGTGGGTCCTCCTCGCTTTAGGATTTGTTCACCGTCAAATCTTCACCCCAGCCTTTTCGTGAATAAACCAGACCATCGGGTCAGTGGCTTTCCTATGGTGCGTTTGACACTCCACAGAATCCAGTCGCTAACGGCTCTCGTCCATCGCATCTCGAGAAAGCGCATAACCTGTCCGGCCGACATTATGTTTGACAAACTGTCATGTAGAACGGCGCCACCAACTTACGATCATTGACGTAGGTAAAAAGTTCAATCGTTCCTCTTACTTAGGAGACGTCGGATGCTCAGCGCATCGACCTTACGACAGCGCGTTCAACAACACTAAGTGGTCTTGCATTCTCCTTGCGTAGCGACCAGATTTCTCCTGCATGCGTTGAGGCAGAGATAACTATTGAATCGAAAACATGAACATGGAGGCGGATGTTCTTCGTTTTCTTCCCTGCATCCTCGATGCTCTTCTCTTTCCAAGCGGTGATTTTGTCTTGTTCAACTTTGGAGCAAGGTCTTTTATGATGTTGGCTTCATAACCTAAATAGACGTACGTGGAAGGTTCAGAGATATTCCATCCGTCGAGCTTGAATGGGGCAGTCAAAATCCGTCCATTCCTTGTAGGTATCGTTTCCGCTCGATTTAGTCGTAGACACTTTCCACAGACTGTGTCGAAATCGGCCAACATTCCTTTCGCCTGAGTGACGCTTTGTGTTGTGGGGCGATATCATGAGCAAAGCGAAAATGATTTATTTGTCGATCGCCTATTTTCACTCCCATATTGTTCCAATATAATGTTAACATGATGTTTGGAGTGTGGCGGTGAATATTTTCGACGAGATGTTTTAGCCCTGTCGAAGCCCTCTTCTTACGCCAACAATTTTGGTTATAAAATTTTCATATAGCTCACGAAAAACCTTCGTGTAATGAATAGAGATATCCTGCCCGTCCAAATTTCTGTGATTGCTTCTGAGCCACTATCAAAAGCCTTCTTTTAATCAATGTTAGTGACACAGTGTAGTTCCTTATACCCTTGTGAATCTTCAGTGAGCCATATAATCGCATGGATGTGGTATATAGTACCATAATCTTTTCAAAACCCTGCTTTCTCGTGCGAGTGTTTTTGGTTTGGCGTTCAGTTCTGTTTAAGCTAACTCGTGTGAAGAATAATTAGGCAATGAACAGCAAGCAGACTGAGCGATAATTGCCTATGTCGTAAAGGTCTTCTTCCTTTTCAATCACTACCATGGTTATACTGATTTTTCGTGGATTAGAAACCTTGCAATATGATAGGTAAAGAGTTAAGAGTCAGGCCAGTGGGTCGATGAGAACTGGCGGGACGATGTTCAGGTGTTCACCTCTTGCCCTGCAGGGCCAAGTGTTCTATTTTTCAGCGACGCTATAGCAAGTCGGATTACGAAAGGTAAAACCAGTAAAACGATAAACTAGTACTCTTTTGATTGATATGACGGTAAAAAAATGTTGTAGCTATTGAGGAGATCCAAATAGAAATCGCGGGATGATATGCTCCATTGCCCTTCCTGAAGCTGTAACTGTTCCATCAGGGCGTCAGAGTGCAATCATCACCGTCTTGTAATTGGAGAAGCTCTGATGGGCTTCGAACTCTCCCAGCTTCTGCAGCTTCGGCCGTGACTGTTGCATTTCTCCTCTTCAGGTCTTCTCTTATCGTTTTTTCTACAGTTTTGCATACTCGGACATGAGATTTTGGTCGCCTACTGCTCGTGGATTTCACGATGACGCATCAGCTAGAGCGTTTGGAGACAAGCGCCTCTTAGCGACTTTAGGACTGTCGGCTTTCGCATTACTAACGTGAACATGTTGGTTGGGCCGGTCGTATTCTTCGTCGATGTTGCTAACAACGATATCTTTCCAAGATTTGACTTATAACTGAATACATTCCAGCTTATTATACTTTAGGACTTCGCTGTTTAGATTTAGGCGGTTTTCTATACTTTCCGCCAAGAATGGTCGTTTCGTGAATGAGCGACACGGTAGTCTGATCCAGTGTGGACTTTACGAACAACAGCGATATCGATTAAGCAGAACATTCGATTCACCAAGAATGGTCTGTATCGCATGATACTTCTCATTGGAAGACTTCCACATTCACCGCTAAAAGTGGGGCTTTTGGAAATACAAATTATCGTGGATGGTTCTCGTCGTTATGGTAAGCTCAGACAGCCCATCACCTCGCTTTTTCACTCTGGTAGGCGGGTCCCAATGGGACAACTTTCGAGTATTCATCTAGGTCCAATTTTTGTGTTAGAACCTCCAATGACCTTGAAGAATGTGTGGCCTTGTCTGAAAAACCTTTCCAAGATTGTATAGAACGCTTCCACGTTCTCTTTGATTATAAAGGGACAAATGAATATCGGATCTCATTCGTTGAACATGAACTATTCATAGGAGTGTTAGAATCATTCGAAAACTTAAGTTTCTGGTTACAGCTTTACATGGCGTACTTTCGAAAAAGCCTTTTTTGACGTCGTTACAGAAGGAATTACTTGTGTTTCACACACGCATATTTCTCGCCGGACAGAGCATGTTCTTTGGACTATCAGTAATCACTCGATAGCGTAATGTTTGTGATTACAACGCTTTCCTTACATCTTAAAAAGATTGCTTTACTGCAGTGAAGAATGAGGAAAAGACAGTTGATTCCCATACGCGAAAAGGTGTTTTTTGGCCAATTCGCGGACTGCCTGATGAGGCACGAGGTCGGCTGACAAGATGATCGATCGTGCTAACAAATAAACGTGCAGAGAAAATTTCGTTGTATTTGAATGTCCTTGAATCAGTGTTAGAATAATTAGGACGCTCTGGCTTTCCAAATTCTGTCGAGTTGATCATAATGATGGTTGATTTATCTGCATTCATGGCAAGTAAAAGTACTCGAAATCTTCTTGTAGCAGAGCCATGCGTTTTACCTAGAGTTTTTCTTCGAAGGGAAAAAGCAAATCTTAGTTGGATAACAAAGATTGTTTTATCATAAGCCCAGTCGAAAAGTGATCAATAGTTGCGCAACCCATTGCTGCTTCACCTAGCGGTCCGTGAACTGGGCAAATACCACTTAGGTCGTGCATGTGAATCAATCTTATTTTCCCTGATGCGTTGCAGAGAAACGGTTTTTCCAGGATATATTTACAGCATTGGAATCAGCAGAGATTGCGCTATCGAACATTACTGATAGTTTGAGAAAAGAGCTTCATCTGGCTATAAATATGCGCGTCTGAAACACAGTTCTAATCTGGACTTAACAGAGTTGTACGATGATTTTTTTGAAAACTGACTGCGTAATGCTCTAGCCAGAAATCTAAGCTCTCAAGTGATAACTAACGCTCCAATGAAATTATCTTCCCAGCCCAGCGAATGAGTTCGGATATTCATTGATCGCTCTGACTATGTCTTATCATAGATTGATGTTGGTGCATAAGCAGCGAAGGTGGCCAAAGCCAACATTGATCCACATCACCCCAAGTGCAGTCCTCCGATCTGGATTGTAAGTTGCTTAAATGAAGCTATGTTCATTGTCGAATTTGTTTTGATGAGAGCGTCAACATGCCGACACCTCTACGATCCCATTTTTCTAAAATAGTTGTTCTATGGTGTCATAAACAGCGCAAAATGGGTCACGTCCTCTCGTCTCACCCAGGCTAATGACATAGTAGCTGGTCCTTCTTCCTTCCGTCAATAGATCTTCTATGGCGAATTCATATGCCACTGTTCGTGCGTTATAGGCACAAATCGACACTTATTAGGCTTCGATTTTGGCAGCCTAGTTTGGTCTTGAGATTTCAACAATCTCTTTATACTCATCCTACCCGGCGCTGCCACAACAGGGCTCTTTCGCGAATAGATTAATGGAGCCTATTTTTATCAGTTTGAGCACTTTTACACAGCGAACAGCTTGCCGAGCTCTGCACTTGGTTGCGGCTAACTTATTAGTCTCCCTTGGAAAGGGAGAAGCTCATTTGTTGGAGATGATTCCGTTGCTCCTCCCATGCACTTCCCAGCCGTTTGATTGCAGGCTGCTAAGAATTTGGCCAGTGGAGATAAAGATCTGTCGAAGTGGCACTGCAAGAACAGAGAATTTATCCCGTGAATCCATCTGCGTCTCTAATAAGCGATAGAGTCGTTTTTGGTTTACATTTGATACTCCTATCCATCACCTGGGAACGCGCCACGTGCCCTCGCCGCTAGCAGAGCGAAGATTCTTCAAAGAGCCCGGTTTGTGATATAACATTATAACCGCTATAAAAGTAGTTAAATGAAGAGTTTCTATAAAAGGCAAAAACCTAGCGATAGAGTCTGAAACAAGTTTGAAAATGTTTTGACACTATAGTGTCCATACCACCGCGATAATATGTAGTATCCTAATCACTAGGACTTAAGTGACATTTAGTTTGGTAATTATGAGCAGCTGCTCAAAAGCACAGAGCCAGAAAATAATCGAGAAGAATTCGTAAGAAATATCCGCAACTTGGTCGCAATCAAAGCTAACAGGTGCGGTCAACAGCAGTGCCAAATGTAGAACTCATTGTGGAAGATATCAAAGCCTCTTTGATCTGCGCCTTTGAATGGGAATGCTCAGATGAACATCGCTGAGTGATTACCGGAGCGCAAGTCTGACCTACAGAGGGAGTCCTGGTAGATGGGTGTCATATTAAAGCTTTAGACTGTTTGTTCATTTTTATTCAACCTTCAACACAGCCTGCTATAAACTAGTAAGGCTCTACAAAGTTAGACCCATTTTTGAATTTGTCTACAGAAATTTTGAGGAAGATTAGAACAGATTCCTTGATAGTGTTGGGATCGACTACTTCTCTGAGCGGTGGAGAAGGAATAAATTTCGCCACTTTGTCTCACATAAAAAGTAACCGACTGAAGTTGATCAACTTGTGCACAACTTGTGGTTGCAGTTGTGTATGTTGATCTAGATCTCTTCAGAAAGTAAAGTTATAAATAAATCAGTGGTGAAGGTTTTCATGGACAATAAGGGATAGAGAAGCTCATGCGTATATTAATAATTCGTATAAAAGTGTATCGTTTACCAATGAAGTGTTCTAGAAAGCGCCAAATGTGATCAGCACATGCAATAGGGATAGGGGAAAACTTCCCGAGACGATCATCAAGCAAAGTTTAATAAGAGATACTTGATGAAAGAAGACAATCACAACCGTTTGGTTGTGTTCAAGTTCAAGAATAAATAAAACTTCGTCTCTCGCCATCTTTTCAAAGTGATTATCCAAACTTACAATGCGAGTGGTGCTGTTGTAATTCAATTGTGAACTCGGTGCTACCAATTTTGGAAAAAAAACCAGAGCACGATGGCTGAAGATCTGCTGCGATGAGAGCGAGCAATGTCAACGTTAGATTCAGTTAATGTTATAGGTACCTCTGATTAGATTATGAGGAATAGTTACACAGAAATAATGTAATGAGCAAATTTTTATAAGTTTTAACGATTGTGAATTGCATAGAACAATTTTACTTAGCTTAGATTACGAATTGTACAGAATGCGAAATGTATGCTAATAGTAGTAGGAGGGATAGCAGAATCGATAATTGTGCAGGCAGGTTATCAGAAGTGAGGTGCTCGTTCGATTTTCTCTCCAACACTCTCCCGTAGTCAGGTGAAGATTCTATAGCCCGGCTATCTCAAGGATCGCAAGGAGAATCGCCTTGGCCGCATTCTGCGACCCTCGTAAAGAAGAGGAAGTCCTTGAGCAGCACCGACACAATACCCGAAATAATCAGAAATCTTTGTGTAGGACGTATGTTTGGAAACGAATTGAACACAAGAAGGATTACGCAGAGTAAGCGTGTTGACGACTCATGTGTAAATATTGTTAGCACTTCAAAGTGTAATACTACGTTTGATTCTATTCAACTTTGTCAAGATGACTTGCTATTTTATTACGATAGAAAGATGTCTCTGAGTGTAAAATTAAAATGTTCAAGTGAATCAGGCATACTTCTGTCCCTAAGGAGGGCAGTATTGTCTTTGATATCTGTTTTACCCACTAGCGATAGTCTTTCGTAGCGAAACAAACTTATTCAAAAACAATATTTTGTAAATTTTCAAGTGTAGAGTCCAGACATTTCAGATGCTTAACTCCTATTTTTAACAAGCTATCAGTTAAAGCATAGAGTATAAAAAGAACTTTTGACTGACATAATCAAAGGGCTAAAAAGAAATGAATCAAATAAAATACTCTGTATCTCTGGCACTCCCTATAGGTGGATCAAATATGATCCTAATGGTCATGAGTATATTGAGCCGGACTTAAATGCAGTTTTCGAAATATTGTCTAAGCTTGTGACCGCTGGAGAATTTCAGGCCGATTTACAACCTTTGAACTATAACTTCGGTATAATCGTGGTAGAGATCTATGCGCGCCTTCTTTTGCGGTAGTTTACATGCGTGCTGCATATGTCGGCCTGATGAAACGAGCCAAATCAAAATTATTTTTGACTGTATATGGAAGCCCCATCGAGTTGCTTGCAATAAAGAAGACCTCGTATACGCAGTGAAAGTGAAGCAAGCCCTCGATAATTCTTCTCCTTGTTTACTTTTGCATTTCCAGAGATTCGACTGTTCTGCTTTGTGACAGCACTAGCTATGGGTCTTACTTTCATTTTTCAACTCATTGTCTTCGGTCCAATCTTAGCAATCGCTACTAGTTTCGAGAAAGCTGCTGCATCTGAGGAGTATTCGACTTGGCGGAATGTGGTGAATTTCGATTTTCTGTATGCAAAACCTCGTACAATTCTTGGTGATAACCGCAAATTTCCAGAGCTTTTCTTTGCTATTTAGTTGCTTGAGAGTTTGAAAAATCAATAGGTCTTTACTAATCTATAATGATATTTTCAGTTGGATACTTCTTCAAATAAGCTTCTTCGCTGTTACTGTTGCTTACTTGGTCACAAGATCTTCATCGCTTTCGTTGTAGCTGTTACTTTCATATACTGGTATTTTGCGATCGTTGGAATACTCGAGATCAAGACCAGGCTGGATACTGTGAAGATTTTACCGAAGAATTCTCCGCTGCAGAGACCAAATTATATTCTCAGTAATATTGGTACCTTTTAGATATTCTCCATTTCTAGTTATACCTGCTGTAGATTGAAAATGATTGGAAGCAATGGCAAAGAATTCTCTCTGAACGGTGTTAACAGATAAGCTATATTAAGGTCGATAATAAACTTTGACACCTTACTCATATCAGTAATGGCAAAGCTCTCACTCCACCGTACAAAGTTTTCAAACTCCAGTTTTATTAGATTTGAATGCACTACTATTATCACATTAGAGAAGCTTAACGCTTGTTCGGCTGCCCTCAACCGCTCGAATATTCTTATGGCATCAGTATTTGATTGGACCATTTTCTTCAATTCATATATAGCTTCATATCTTTACTTCTTATTCATATATGAGGATTTTAGTCTGGGCAGAATATCACGCAGTGACCGTCGTGATCAACGTGCCATTCGACGTTACAAATAGAACACAAACTAGTCTTTTTTGGGATATGGTTCATGACTTCGAAACTCTTCCTCATTCAAAAGGTGTGCTTTGATCTATTTACTGGAAGGAGATAAAGTTACTAAGCTCTGTTCTTAGCTCCTCATATCCTATGGAATTCACTTTCGAAGGCGCCTGGATTTTACTAGATGTTGAAAGACACGCTTAGAAAACCTCTAGTACCAACTGTCGAGTTTTCAAATAAGAGTCTTACAGCAGTTTGCACAGAGTTATAGTATCGAATATTGAACTTCTAAACATATAGGAGTAGATCTTGATTTGAATCCAGTTTTTAAAAAATAGTGGAGATCAACATACCAGTATTCAAATACTTGATTCAGCGTTGTAACTGAATTTTACCCAAATATTCCAAATAGGGATGTTGTCAATTGATCTGAGTAATAAAGTAAATGGATTGTAGTAATTTGGCCAGTTAGTGAAACATAAGATACTCGTTGATAGCTGTTGCTGCTCTCAGTACGCAGTGAGGCAAATACGTTTTTCCAACATTAACCTCAAATTCGGATAATAAAGCTTTTCAATACACGCATCACAGTAATAGCAACTCAACGTGTATACAACTTTACGTAGATCATAAGCATTACTGAATAGCTTGGTTACATCAATGATACAGAGCCATGAATATCTTAGATCACATTAATGGAACTTACATTAATCACAAGAATAGACAATGGAGATTAAGCAGGTGAGAATCAATGATTTTGTGAGTGGATGGCGACTAATCTGTAGCGTTCGGAGCTTAGCGTTCTTTTACGTAAGCAGGTATTGACAAACGGAGATTTCACGAACCTTTTTCTGGTCAACTGTCGGGCAAGTTTATGAACTGGTGGTTAAAAGTAATTCACACTTAACGGAGGAACGTCTTGTGAAATCGCAAAGAAAATTCATCTAATTTCACTCTAATTTCCTAATTTATGCCAAAGCATTATCTATATTTTTTTGTTTTGAGCTTAATGATTGATACTTTCCCAGATACACCTATAGCTATAATACTAGCTGTCACGCATTGTTTAGTTTTTTGGTGGACTTGTGATAAAGTGCGCTATTTTTTATCTTGCCTTCTATTTGTCGAAATTCTCAAGAGTAAAATTAGACTGACAGGTAGTTGACAGATTCACCAATAATCTAAGAACACGTTGATTTGATAACTTGATTCAATATCTTCGTAAAAACCTTTGAAAGTCGTAACTCACTTCTTTTCTGGTAGACGTAACAACTGAAGAAACGGCCCTTTTTGCTAAACAAAAAGATTTTACAAGAATGTTAGCAATCATTCAAAAGCATAAACCTTGGATACCTCGCTATGTGCTTGCCTTTCGAAAAAGCCTTTTACAACCTCGCAGCATTCAAAACAGAATTATGCTTCACACCCGCCACGCGCTTTTATTAATTATTGCGCTTATACTTGGCAGAAGCACGAAAAGCTCATGAAAATGTAGAGGAGATCTTATAGTATCAGAGACATTTATTTTATCTAGAATTTTCACAGCGACAAAGAATTCTAAGTTCAATAACAGAAATTGCACTATTTATGTGAGCAGTGCACCGTGCATGTGAGACTTAATCTCGTTTTCCCTGCTACATTGCAATGAATTTTTTCATGAAACGAGCACGGTGTTGGATTGCCAAAACTTACGCTATCGAATAGTTGCTTGTGATTTGAGAGAAGTGTTCTATCTTTAGAGAAATTTGCGTGTGTGGAACACTTACGTTTTCTCTTTGCTGCGACGATGTAGAAGGCTTTTCGAAAAAAAACCGGTAGCTCAGTAGCCCAAAGCTTTCAGATAATTACTAACACGCTCATGAAGAGTTCTTGTCCAAAGAGAGAGGTCGCTTCCTTATCTGTTTCCATCTGACAAAAAACCTTTTTTTCTTACTGATTGGCTGCTATACCTTCGTATTATCTTCTTTCTCATTTTTGGTTTATAACATCTCTAATTAGTCAAATTTAGCAAAGTTTTTTTCAGCTATATTTGTTGATCTCATTATCCCGTTACTGCTTCCATAACATCTTACATTGAAAGATAAAGGAAAACGCTCACGACGTTGATCAATCCCTGAGGAATGTTCCATGCATCACTTGTCTTCAATGTTTAGCTTCTTTTTAGGTGGTTGAATGCATATCTGACCTTTAATGTGGCTCGCATTGGCCTACCGCTGCATCAAGTCAGTGTCGCTTATCCACCAGACAAGTCTGGGACCAGTCTAGTATTAAATTACCGATCCTGGGGGAAGAATGACTCGGTGAGCCATGAGCACGAGACCGAACCATCGACCTTGTGTGCGACACAGAGCACCTCTAATCGTCACGCTAGATGTGCTTCTAGCTTACAATAAAAGTCTAAATATTCAAATTTGAGATTCGACATTGCTTCATCACACCACAAAACTGCAATGGCTACACATTTTTGTACGACTTCCCATAGACATAATTATTGCAAATGTTATTATTCATTATTGTTGTTATTTTATTATTTATTATGTTATGTTATTGTTATTATTTTGTTGTTGTTATTATTTTGTAACGGACTGTGATGGTCATTTCGTCTTTGTTCAGTTGGTTCCATAGCCCTTGTAATCTTCTATAGCATCCTTAAGTTTCTAAAAAAACTTCTGGAAGTTCTTGCACCAGGGCAAATATATTTGATTGAACAAGATGAGACACCAGACTAACACAATTTAACTTATATGTTGGTAAGCAGTAACAGTTGAATCTGAATTCTTTTCATGTCAAAGTTAAGAAGTCTTATTGTCTACAATTATTTTCGACAACTGCAAAAGTGCTATGCAATTTCCAGAGCATATTTTATTAGAAGTAAATTCTGTGTATTGCACCAAGTTTTCTTTCAACAAATATGTGCATAATCGTACATTTAAGGTTCATCCTCCTCAATGATTTGGTTGAGGGATTACATCGACTTTTACTACAATGGAGACCCCAGCAGCATTATCTCAATATTCCTTAGACGCGACAATGTTAATCCTTATTTGGTATGTTATCCCATCATGACAACTTCTTCGGTATGTTTTCGTCCATAATTATCACTCATTCATTGTTATATATAGTTCAGGCCGACATCACACTCACTAAATTGAACGACTTCTTGAAATCAAAGGTTTATCGACACTGGGAAACCTTCATGCGATTACGAAATGATAGGTAAGCATAGTGCGCAGCACCTAGATGGGAAGAACTTACCTAGACATTTGTGGAAACGGCAAGCAATGTAATTGAGGGTTCAAAGTCACCACAGGCTGCAAATTCTGCTCATGTCACAAAATTCTTCTGGTTGCATTTTTACATCTTATTCTGTCATGAAAATGAGTAGCAGAATTGAAGAAATGAAGATCATACCTTATAACTTTGACTAAAACATAAGCCATACTTTGTTTTAGCTGATGACGGTATTTTCCAGATTAATTCCGTTGGCAAGGGCTTCGACAATGTAGTGGGTAATATTTTAACCCCCGAGCAGGGTAATCGCATCTTTCAATCCTTTTTAGGTTTAGGGATTTGCCCGTATTTTCGCATCACTGTGATTGTATTCCATATCGTATCCTGTCATGAAAAAGAATAGGCAGTAAATGAAAGTCAAGGATTGTGATTTCGACTATAGATTCAGCTTTGCTGGGTTTGACACGTTGTGTACCACAATAACTTTTCGGGTGGCAAGCGGCGTGATCGCGTGGCGAACACAGAGTGATACAAGGACAATGTGGCAGTTTTTTAATGAAATCTAGATTTCTAATCATTAGAGTTTACTCTTCAGTATATGACTAAATATTGTTTAGAAGAATTCAATGAGGTTTTTTGAGATGAAATGTGCCAAAACAATGACGAAGCAATTAATTACTTGCCATAATGATACATCACATTACAATCCGAGCCACTTCATTGATGAGACCTGACAATTTCCCGAGATTAGTGTACTTCAAGAGTTACAACCCAAACAGAATTATAGAGCAGACTTTGTTCTAGTGTTCTATGGGCAATAACTTTCTATATATGCACTTATGCACAATATGAACATTATTCTTCGCTGCAACCTGGAAACGCGTTGTTTTTTCGTGGATGTTTGTCTTCTTGAAAACCAGGGAAAATATCAAAACTGGGAGCTTTTTTTTACAAGAAAAAGTTCATGGAAGTCCCTTCAGAAAGAATCTATTTTTCCAGCTACAAATTTCGCTAAGGTTCAAAATTTTGTCATATAATATCAAAAAACCGCTGGTGAAGTTGAAAAATGAACTCCGAAAACAAAACGTCATCTTGCTTTCGTTAGTAAAGCGCAGTATGAGAACACATACTAAGTTCAGTACCAAAATCAGCATTTCTCACGCAACGAATAACTATAAAAACATTGACTAAAAAGAAAGAAACCAATGTCATATAACAGTTGGAAATATTGACAGTTGAAATAGGAAAAGTAAAAAAGAACTGAAAAGTTGGAATTATGTTACCCTCGGCGACGCTGACAAAATTCTGCTGCGCGAACGCAAGACGTGGCGAACGGTGGCACATATGTACGTATTAATGCCCATTTGTGCTACCCAGACTAATCTCTTTAACGGGTGTAATTGAAAGCACCGATACGGACGAAATATGATTGACAGAATAGCCAAAGCAAAAATCTTGATGGTGCAGTCGGGGATTTCATTATTGATGAAGAAGTTTACTGATATTGACCAAAAACTTCCTTGAAAACATTGTCTACTTTTCAGTAATACATCTATTGTTGAACGTTTCTGGCTCACTGTTGCTTATGAGAACACATCGCAATGGGAAACTCGTATCGAGCTGATGAATCAGTGGCGGTCTATAGTAAAACAGTGAGCACTTGTCTATAGTTGTGCAATAAATCGACCGTCCCCTGCTCCTAAGACTAAGCTTCCGAATTCTCTGACTTCCAGGTATCCAGATCTAAATGCTAGTGTTTGGGAGCCAAACGGAATGTTTGTGGATCAAATGTTAAGTCTGAAATCAGGAGCGCTGCAGGTTCGCTCATTCTTGGGCTTGATGGAATGAAAATAAGCGAAAAAGCCTTGAATTTCTTGTCAAAGATTAGATGTTATGCATGACAGCACTAGTGTTCCGCTTGTTTCACGTCATTCCACCAAATTTTATGGAATTCCGTTCTTCTATAGACAGGTGTGCTAACACTCGCTTGCATGGCTGTAGTTTGTGCACTGTTTATACCCAACCCATGCAGCGTAATTACTGCTGGGATATCGATAGCCTCAATTAGCCTAGGTGAGTTGTTTCGCCTTTCAGTCTTTCTCTTTTCTTTAGTCGCTTAAGATGTATATGATTCACGAAAACATTTCTTATCAGGCGTGATTGGATTCTTGTCGATATGGAAATTCGACCTGGATCCGGTTGTTATGGCAGCGCTTCTAATGTCCATAGGAATGAGCGTTGATTTCATTGCTCATGTGGCATATCATTACCAGGTTTCTGTTGCCCATTACATTTACGTGAATTTACATTAGCTTTTAGAATATGCTAAACGTGTAACGATAAACTCGCGCCGATAATAACTTGTAAAGTAGTCGATTAATGCTTTATGTTCAGCTGACAGTTCGAAAAGAAGTTCGTGATGGTCGTGTTGTGAAAATACCAGTCCGTGGTCCACAGCAGAAGCTTGAACATACACTAAGATCCGTTGGTTGGCCTATGTTACAGGCCGCTATTTCTACAGTCTGCTGCACTCTTCCTCTATTATTCTTAGCGGTGAGTTAATGTTTCCAAAAACATTAAATTTTGACGGCAAAATGTGCCTTGATAATAATTTGTTTTACTCTATTGAAATTCCCTTCTTAACGCTTTGCTATCCTATGATAACTCGAAGTCATTCCTGTGCGTGAAACTTCAGTTATGATGAAGTTCGATATTTCCACGATTATACCCAGACAATACCAAGCGAGTGCAAAAGGTAAGCGGCGTTCGGGTGAGAATCTGTTCGTGAAGTGACAAACCTTCCTTCAGTCCATGAAATCCAGAGATTGCCTGGAGTACTAACTTGGGAAAGCCGGACAGATGGAGGCGGGATTAGTGCCGTGTTCCCGTCGCACT
The DNA here is from genome assembly GCA_019055375.1 of Parelaphostrongylus tenuis. Taxonomy (NCBI): domain Eukaryota; kingdom Metazoa; phylum Nematoda; class Chromadorea; order Rhabditida; family Metastrongylidae; genus Parelaphostrongylus; species Parelaphostrongylus tenuis. The sequence continues at coordinate 66,942 of JAHQIW010007485.1, forward strand.
CAACAGGTTAACCCGCTGACAACTACATGTACCGTTTCCGGTACAGGCCGTGCACCGTGTGCGCGGCTGGCTTATATCATCACGTGCTTCTATGTTGATTCTCTGAGGGTACATTATTAGCATCAAATGATAGAATTTCACAGAAGAGACTTAAGAAAGAAGATAGTAAAGGATTTTTCTGGTAAGAAAAACGTCCATGTGCCGGATATAATTTTATGTTTTAACGAAAATGGTCTCCAACTAAGTATCCGAATTTGATCTGAAAATACAAAAATTCATTTTTCCAAATAATCGAAACTATCAAATAACATTAATTGAAGTGTTCGCCTTCTGTCTGGATGCAATTCTGCCAGCACTCCGGCAACAAATCAATTCCGCGCTCATAAAACTCATTATTCTTCGAAGTAAACCCACCAGTCAATTCTCGACGCAATGGATTAATGTCTTGAAAATTATTATTATTGTCCAACCAGTGCTCCAATGTTCTGAAGAGATGGGAATCGGACGGAGACAGGCGTCTGGCTAATACGGCGGACGATCCAACCGCTCTCAGTCCAATGGTCATCTACTTCCCTGTTTTCTTAGCAACGTGTGGCCATGCATTGTCTTGAAGCAAAATGACATGGCGACGACGGTGACGTGGAGTTGCTTAACTGCAACGGTCCAGTTGCTGATAATATCGCTCAGCGTTAATGGTCTGACCGGTTTGCAACAAGTCCCTATGAATCGGCCCACTTCAGTTTCAAAAAATGATCAACAGTGCTTCTGGCGCAGCCGATTTGATCTCGGTGTTGCTGTTCCTTGCAAACCGGTGACAAACACTGATTTGGGCGACACTGGCTCCATTGTTGGACAAGTATGTGCAAAAATATACCAAACGATGCGCAAGAAAATTCTGCAAAAATGGCAAAAAAATCTGTTCCTGTGGGAAAGCTTAGAAACTTAGTTGGAACCCTAATATAACTCCGGTATCAAAAAGAAAAGCTGAGAAAGAAAACCAGATTTTAATGCTAATTCACAGTTTTTCAGAGTTACTCTCCATCTGTGTTCGTCACTGCTATATTCCTTGTCGTAACTTGGGGAGCCCTACACGGTCTCGTTGTAAGATAGAACTTTCTTGATAGCAAAGATGATGTTTTTCATCATGTATCAAAACTTTTTCAGGTTTTGCCTTCGTTTCTTGGGTGCCTTCCAGACTACCTAACAAGCGCCAGTTGCTACCCAACCTTCAAACCGTCTTCGTCGAAGAGAAATTGCCGTTACTCTGTATGCAAGCACGAGACCATGTAGCTGATGTGATCTTCCTTCATGTCCATATGAACATGAAAAGATGTTCAAGAAGCATTTAGATGAAGAGAGGAGCTCAAACACTGATTATTTCCGTCGGAGTCATTGCATTTGTGAGAGTCAGCAGATGACAGTGGATTGTTGTTGGGGTGGTTAATGACTCTTGTGAAGATTTGATTTACTAATATGGTATAATCAAGCAAATTTTGTATTATACCTGCCTGAAGTTCAGCAAATGTTCACAAACATTTCAGAATCCGGGTTCTTTGTAGTCCGAGTGATATCTAAATAGCAGAATTTGATGTGTCATAACAGGTTAGATTCACCAACAATTATTGACCGTTTTTGTTGTCATGATATTCACTTGTACATTCTAGAATAAATATTTATCCTAGCACTGTTTCCGAGCACTGTTTTGAAGCTAATTTCTTCCTGATCTACTTTCTAGAAATTGTGCTTTCTTGGAACTTTTGAGTCTTCCTAAATGATGCTCAAGTCAGTGAAATCATGTTGTCATTGTCTTGAGCAGTGCTCCAGTTCACTGGATCCGAAGGATGATATAACGAACACCAAACATCGATCACATTCGGACCATCGCACCGCTTTGGTTCGGCCCCGAAGAACTTGAAGGCGTCGGAACGTTAGCTGAACACCCTTTCAGCCAGTCTGCTAATAACGCAGTAATCTTGAGATACTTAGACTCAACTGTTTTTAGGACCTTACTTAAAATTCAGTAGATCTTGGCAGCATTTTATATCTTTCAGGAGGTCTGTTATGAGACTTTTTAGTGATAGATATACGTTTCGGCCTACTGACTTCATCACTAGCACGGTGCCTTTCGGTTCAACCAACCTTCTGTAAAAGAATAAAAAACAAGAAAACATAGAGAGTATGCCTCACTACAGAAGGGCTCATGTGGCGCAGTTGTCAGAGGTGCTCTGCGTCGTACACATGATCCATGTTTCAATCTTGCACTCATGGCTCACCAAGCCATCCATCCCTCCGGAGTCTGTAATTGGTTGTTGGTAGACTGGTTTTAGACTTGTCTGGGAGAATAAGCAGCATTGATCCGATACAGCTGTAGGCCACAGCGGGTCATTGTGAAGGCCAGATATGCTTCAGTCACCTCAAACGAAGTTAAAATTTGAAGACGAATACATGGCGCATCCCTCAGGAATTGATCATCGCCGAGAGTTCATTCTTTTTCTAGCTTTATCCCCTTACAACTGGGTGAATCGAAAGGCACCGTGCTAGTGATGAGGCCAGAAGGCCGAAACGTGCTCCCGCCCACAAAGTGCTATAATAGACCTCACGAAAGGCTTAAAGCACGCTGTCAGATGTAATGAATTCTAAGCGAGGTTTCAAAAAGTAGTCGAATATAAAGGTATTATTCAAATTAACAAGCCTTGGGCACCCGATTGTTGATCACTGTAATGCCGGCTGATTTTATCGTTTGACACGCAGTGAGCTGTTATCACTGTAGTAGCATGAAGTGATCTTCTCACTCAAGTGCGGTGTAACATGTTTCGCGTGAATTCCTTTGTAAGTAAAGAGTATATCCCCTCACAGGGAATTGGTTCAGAGGAAAGACACCACGCTTCTGATGAGGGCAGGAGAACCTAAAGTACCTCTAAACTCAAAAGTGCCATAACAGACTCCATGAATGACTCAAAATACGCCGTTGAGATGTATTGAATCTCGGGAAACACTTTATTTTGCTTTATACCAATCTCCTGCTAACGTAATAATAATCGTTAATAACATATCATTAAGCTTCATAAATCCAAACTTGAGACATTTTTTTAGAGCAAGTAAAAATATCAAGGTATGAGCTACGAAACAACGTACGCTGCATACACAGTTTGAATTTTTTGGGTGACGATGACGTTGAACATCATGCCCCTCCCCCCCCCCCAGAATGCTTCTGCACTCAGGTGATTGTTGGCAGCCATTTAATAGTGAAAACTTCTCAATCGCTTAAGTAATTGAGGAGTTAAGACCGTAGAGGATCTGAAGAGAAGACTTTGCTCTAATCATTTAAAAGGCATTGTTTTACTTTCAAAATAATTTAGAATTGAAATTTGGCGATGTTCATGAGCAAATTTTAAAGACTTAGAAATCCCTAGCTCATTCTCAGCAATCAAATTTTGCTGGATAAAATCTACCTCGCTTCCGTGTTCAAGATACGCTCGTCGACGGAAAGAAAAAGCCAAAAATTCCTAGGTCTTGAGATGGAATGGTGATCTCATTGCAGCTTACTGGCAATCTTTGCAGATCCTAACAACTTTCTTTCAGTGTCGAGAGCTCAATATAGAATTTCCATGCTTTGATATAATAATGTACATGGAAGTTGGGTTGGAAGAGGCCATACTTTTACATCGCATCCAGTGGAATCAAATTCATATACCCACTAAGTGCTTGTGACCAAATTAATTTCGAGATTTGCATGCTGTTATAGCGTTATATCAAACGTCATACTGGTCTTTATGGACATCGGAACCCGTAGATTAAAACCAAATGTCTTGAAGCTTAACGTAAAATCGAGTACGACTATTGATTGAAAGATTTTTTTAGTCATGAAGACAGAACCAACGACTTTCCCCCAGTTACTCAATCATTACTTTATTACGGTCTGTGAGAATATTTGGAGTCTTTTCGAGGTTAGTAAGTCAGAACCATACGCATATTTCACTGGTACCACCCGCTTCTTCAGTGGCCCACGCTTCATACTGAGCCCTACCTTTGAAGGTGGGGAGAGGGGAGAGGCACTGCTGACGCGGACGGTAACGCCGAAACGTGAGTGCGGCTCTGACCTCGAAAGAACTTTAAACATTTTCACAGAATGTTTAGAGCGAGGTTAAACAACAGTCCAACAGATGAATTACCACACTACTCCATTCATTTCACATGACCCAACATCATATATCACATTGTGCGGATCTCAACAGTTTCTTCACTTCAACTAATGTATGAGGATTTTGGTCTCGCTTACGTATGACATTCACTGCTTACCGATTCGATTGTCTGTGAAATTCTAAGACAGGTAAGAGACGTTCCAAGATGTTCATCACGCATGCGTCGTCTTTTGCAGATTCGGGTGTGTGAGTAATAGTAGACTTATTTGGTAGCACTTTCTCGCTTCCGTAAGGATACAGGTTGAGATGGGTCGGAGCTAAGTTGATCAGTAGAGACCGCATCCGTCCAGGACAGGAAACCGTAGAAAGAGGCATATAAAAGTGATTCCATCTTTCTTCCGTTATAGATTGTTCGGATTTAAAAATCTAATCTAGCACTGGCCTTCATCAGTGATGACCTGCGAACATCTAAGTTATGCTGTTGTCACAAAGAAATATGCAAGAGGATGAAAAGGTCAAGAGGCATAGCAACAGTTTATAGAAAACCGCTATGGAAGAGAGCGAATTTTCTTTTGAACTTCAGGTTCAACTTGTTCAAGTGCAAGATGAACGAGATTAGAATTTTTGTTTCCCATAGTCACGTCTTAATAGTGCAAGAATCAAAAGTGACCCAGTACTTTTCAAAGACTCAGGTAGATTTATGATTTGAAATCGCTTTTACGCTGCGTTCAAAAAGTTGCCGCTTCTAGATCAATCAAACTAATTTGAGTAAACTCGTGGATGCCTTAACAAATATGCTTATCCTTATACATCATTCAAGTAGGTGGAGCCATTTTAACATGGTATAGAATTTTTGCTCCACAAGAAACTCTTGATTTTTCAGCAGTCAGCGCAATTTGTCAGAGCCGATCCAATTTCTGCAATGGTGGACACGAAAAAAACGAAAAAAGCTAGACTTGGCTTCTGGCTTGTACGAAATTACTCGAACAACAAAACTATAGCTTGTTATAGTTAACCGACTGTCTACCAATTTCCGCGTTCTTCAAAACTTCCCAGTCTCTCTTTTTCACATTATGCAATGGATACCTAGGTTTGGTGATCTTTTTTTGTTGAAGTAACGGAGGTGTTTGGCTGACTGGGTTGTGGATAACCTAATATTTATAAGCTCTGAAGAATGCGAAATCGCCGAAGCGTCAGGTGTTAGAATACATTGTGCTATAAAAACCTCACATTTGGCTCACAAAGAGAGAATTGTGGGGTAAACTACAGCTTACACAGTGAAAGATCACGAGATGAGATTGGAATGACCTATAAAAATCTTCAAATAGAGATGAAAGGATTTTCTAAATAAACACTGTAGAGGAAGAACGAAGCTCAGTGAGAGCATTGTGGTAATCCACATGCATGGAAAAATAAAGATTCTTCTTTATGAGATGTAATCGTCAGGTCTGTATATCAATATTGAATCACGGATGTGTCGGTCATTTACTGAGTAGAACAGACGACAGATGGACGAGAAGAACTATAGGGTGGATTGCACGACAACGTATGCGTCTTCGAGGACGACCACCTACACGTTGGGTGGACGTGTTTTTACAAGAATTAAGGAGCTGTACTCGCAGCTGCCGATATTTTTCAGATCACAATATGATACTCGCACCAGCCGCCATGCTCAAATTAGACTACCGTCATGGCCGACTATCGCGCAACAGAAGGACGAATAGAATAGGTGCTGAGGTCAGCACAACTAGTGGAGACAGAGAGTCCATGTATCCGAGTATGTAAAATCATCATGTAGCACTCCGAAATTTGCTTGATGTTCTTGCTGATGAGAGTAGGTGAGAAACCTTAACTATACAGGTTGGTCAATTATAGAATGTGTTTTACATAGATTTTCGTTTACGAAATAGCAAATCGGATTTCAGGAGTGGCAACCCTCATGATGAAACTTCCATTATGTTTGAGATAACATGGACATAGCTGAACATTTCTATCGTACAGACTGAAGAGTCGCAGGTGATCTCAATGGATAGTTTTAGATGTAGTGACTTTTCCGTGCGTGTAGATATCAGAGAGCGAACGTCCCGCTATTGTAGTGGAAAAGTACCGGCGGTCCGTACGCATGAGCCTCCGTTCTTTGCAGCCTTTCCAATAGTGCTGTCTATAACTGAAGCCTATTTTATTGCAATATCCAAAGCCTGCATAATTAGGTTTTTAATCAACACTTCCAATGTCAGTTCACTTGGATTGTTATTACACTTTATCATAATAGTCGTCCCATTTTTGGGCAATGATCTGCGACTAGATAACAGCACCCTTCCTGTACTTGCCTAACGCTGTCCCGCAAGTGATCGCTTCGTCGTAATATTACTGAACTGCACATAATCACAGGCCTTTAAGGAGCCATGGAGAACCAACAGTAACAGCTTCATTTTTTTAACGAGAAAGAAGTGTTCAAGCTGCATTCTAATACCTACATGTTGGTCTTCTCAAACACTCTTGTTGTGCCTAACTACACATGTGCTTGTTTTATTTTAACCTTGTTTCAGATTCCAGTTCCTCTTGTAGGCCAGAGCGTGATGTACTGTTTTTATGTAAATAGCGTATGTAGAGCGACGGTGCGCCCATTTTTGCCCTCAATAAGACAACATCTAATGCAAATACTTCTAAATATTAATTTCATCTAACTACTTTCATTTCGTCTCACACTTTGAAGTTTTGGGAAAAAATCGGCCAATCGCACTTACTAAGAAAAAGTGAAATGCTAGCGATTTTCGTTTTCACGTAAAAATAAGGCTGATCAGTATAGCATATAATAAGTTTAGATTTGTGAATATTCTGTGAGCCTGCTACTTGCTCTTAGTTACTAGCTTTCAAAGTAATGGCAAAATGTTATACATGTATCATTTTATGCAGAACTTTTTTCCCATATTCTAATATGTAATATGTGAGCTTACCATTCCAATTATCTCTTCAGTTAACAGTTTCCACACTAATAGAAAGTTCCTAAACCTTACATTAACGATCCAAAGAAAATAAAACTTCACTATACTTGGCCTCCACAGATACTCTTTAAGGACAGTGATTCTGAAATTCAAAAGTGCTCCTAAAAATTATCTAACATTTACGAGACCAAGAGACATCATTGCGTGTCATAATATGCGAAAGTTATGCCCGGTTTTAACTTTAACTGCGACATGTCTCAGCCCGCTGAGGATCCTCAATTCAAATTAAAACTACTGAAACTTGCAAGTCTTACCCTAGGAATTTTATTTTCGTTCTTTAGGACAAAATTTTGATTTTTTGAAGCTTTTTGAATCTTTCGTTCATATCTTGATCCAATGCTTGATGTGTCGCACACAAAACAAATGGACATGCGCGATTTACCCCGTGCGAAACGATAATGTTTCGTAACGTGCCGTTTGTGTATGCTGCTGCCGATTTTTGATTTTGAGATTCGAAAGGACACTGCATAAAAAGTTCATGAAGTATTTCGATAGAGAGTCAAGCCTAATCTATAGATGAATATAGAGGCGAACCGTTGAAACATTCATCTGATAGTGTCGTTCTCGAAGGTTTCGCGAAAGTGGTTTTGCAGCAAATGAGGTAAAATTTCGAAGTCCATCAGCGTTCATACAACTTGTTATTTAGACTGACAAACCACGTGGTATGCATTTGAAGCAAGGAGTGCTATGCAAGTGGATTATCGCAACATATTTGTTCAGAGTCACTGGTTAATAGTTTTTAATGCAGCTCGACTTTTCAATCTCTCAAATACAGATTGTTCAGCGTGTTGTTCACCATTTAACATGGGCACTTCACCTGTCATGAGTGGATTACAAGAATATATGATGGAACCACCACCATACTTGGAAAGTGCTCAAAGGGCGAGGGGAAAGGAGACACTTTTGGGTGGCAACGTGAGACCATCCTCAGGCATAGGTAGGGCAATCGATCATGAACTAACTAATCCCATTCTGTTACTCTGCTGATCAATTTTCAAGTTCTCGACAAGTCCACATTGTATCCTATGTCCTTCATGTACATCACTTGATGATAATGATACAAATTTTGAAAGTCTGCATTTTCTCGCAACAAATGCTTTGCGAAATAATCGTCTTTGGTCACATATCACGATGGGCCAGAGATTTCTCTGATTTAGAGATAATTTGAGAATTTACTGCTATCTTTTCTTGATTCCTTTTCGATCAGAAGGCTACATATGAGTATAATAGAGTTCCAGCTCTTGGAGCGTCATCTTTGCCTCCTATTTCTGATGCGTCAGACCTTTCATGTTTTCAATTTGACTCCACATGCAGATGGCGCAATCTTGAAGGACTTTTTGTCGATGAACTGGATTGGTTTCAGGTAAAGTACACTGGTCGGCATATTTTTCTCAACGAGACGGTGATAATTTTAGGGGTCTGGTAGACTTGATGAACGTCGTATACATGTCGCAACTGGTACACATGCAATTCCAGGTAACTCAAACAAAGTTCTTATCAGCGATAAGGTATAGCGCACATATCTAAGAGTGGTGAATATATGCAGAACACCTGATCCAGTCGGGGTTGAACCCGGGTTTCATCTAAACCACGGTGCGTGCTACCACTCTTAGACTACCCTACACCACCAAGGCTACCGCTTTGATATCACTCTTTCTTGGCTATAGCTTATCGAAACTGTCATCAAAGAAGTTTTAGCGGGTTTGTTCTGGTAAGCAAATTCCAGCATTAGACGCCGTTAAGTTGAAATCTATTTGAAATGTGCAATCTATCCTAATTGTTTATTTTTACTTCTTTTTAGCAAAATTATCACCACTGATCTTCGATGCAAACTTTTGAAGCTGAAAGCAATCAAAAATTCAATAGGTTTGGTTTAACAATCACATTTCGGCAAAAAATTCATTAAACGAACAGTTATTCAATGCGTTTTCTCCAGGAGAATTTTTGTTTTAACGCTTTTTAGCAGTGTCATGACACTTCGAAAAAAATAAAAGCTGCAACCCTTAACGGATTTGGTCTAACAAGCGCATTTTAACATCAAACCCACTTAAGCTGATAGCCATTTGGTATACATAATATACAAGAAATTTTATCCTACTGCCGCGCTCCCTTCGATATAAACTATCGAAAATGTCAGAGGAAGAGTGGTAGCAAAGAGGTGGCCTTGGTGGTGTAGGGGTAGAACGCACCTCAAGTACAGACGAAACGCAAGTCCACATCCTGCCTGAGGCCGTATGCTTCCTGTACCACTCAGAGCTCTCATATGTGTAATTAGAAGAACAAAACACTACTAAAAAGCAGTAGAACAAAAAAATCCTTATAGGTCATGCGTATCAAATAACGGTATTAGTCCCCTATCAGTATCCATACACAGCCTCTTGTAAAAAGCCATTTTTTTCTAAAAAAATTGAGTCATTACTTGGCAACTTCAATCCTGAAGATTCGAACGAATTATTTCATTTTATTTTTTGAATGGCATCTATATTGCGCTGTCACAGTGAAAAAGAAAATTTATTTCACATTCATGCATTCCTTGTTGAAGGAATTTTTCACTAATAGTTTAATAGTCATTCGACAGCACAAACTTTACCATTTGCGGTGGTAGATTTAATTTCCTACAAAAACTTTATACTATGCTGCAGCACTGAAATTAAGATTGCGCTTCACACGACGCATACTTCGCACCGGTATGTGAATGGATTTTGCAACATCGGCATTAGCCATCGCGCTTGCGATAACCATTTGATAGCACAAGTCGCAAAAGTTTGAATAATCTACTTTATATTCTAAGTGAATCTCATATTACGCTGTAGCAGTGAAAATAAAAATTCATTTCATCCTCGAGCATTTTTTCCTGAAAAAGCTTTTCCTCTAAATCTTCAGTAATCATTTCATACCTCATATCTTAACAATTTGCGGGTGCTCTTGATTTTCCAAAGAAATACTTTATTGCATTTCAACCCCGAAATTAAAATTTGAATTCGCACTCGGCTACACGTGAATGTCGCTGAGCCACCCACACCTTAATCGAGCTATATCCGGCGAAAAATGGTTGAGTGTGAAGCAAAATTTTATTCTCACTGTTCAAGCGCATTAAAAAGGTCATCTAATCAATTGAATGCACCTTCCAAATTCTCGAGATAAAGCAAAAGGTACGGTTTTCAAAACGTACTGAAAATCGGTGCAGATAGGAAAAGGTGCACAATTAGCTGCCAACACAGTCCACTTTGATGCTGCTATGTGTCCACCAAGACAAGCCCGTTGAAGGTTGGTTAGTGACAACTTCATAGTTTATATCGAAGAAAGAGTGGTAGCAAAGCGTTGACCTCGGTGGTTTAGTGATAGCAAGAGCCCCGATATGGATGATACGCGGGTTCAGCTCTCGCCTAGGATCTGACATTTTGGATTTTGCTCATTCCGATATGTAATAATAAGATTACCATAACACTACTAAGAACGATAACGCAGAAAATCCCCATGGATTATAACGCGCGTAATATATCAAAAATAACCACACTAAAAGTTAACAACCTTTTGAACTTACTGGTAATAGGATAATTTTTTAGGGCACCAAAGAATAACACAAGTTTGTTTCAGATGGGATGTACGCGATCGTAGCTACTGACTCAGTACAACTTCCAACTGCCAAAGCAATACTGGCATCTGACCAAATTTCATGTCAATCAGGGCCAGGGCAATTACGCTTCAAGTTGTTTTTTTTTAAAAAAGAAGCAATTATTTTTGGGAATCATCGTTAATTATATAGATACTGGTCTTCGCCCGATGTTCGAATACGTGTATGCACAAAAAAAATTTCAAAAACATTTCCCGAGTATGATTTCTGTAGCAGCGATATTGAAACTGGTGATCCAGGGCCAGTGTATGTAACGATTACCAAGGGAAGCCTGAATCCATTCCAGGCAAGATCTTTTCGTGGCCGTTTTCATTATTCTCTTTTAGTTTCCATTGAAGTTTATTGAAGTTTAGGATTTTTTCTTGGTATTGCACCATAGAATAATCATTCGACACTTTTACCCAATCTGCATCCATTTCTAACCCTTTGAAAAGAAACGCAGTTTCAGCTTTCTCGGAGTTATAGTGGCCATTTGATTTCCACGCTTTACCTTATCGTCAAAAAAGTCTACCTAATTGGCTCGCTGTACTAGTAAAAATTAAGCTTATGATTTATGTACGGCGATTCTTCGTTCGCAATTCCATTGTTTCTTTCAAGACTTTTCTCCGTTTTGCAGAGAATTCCAGGTTTCTTGAAGAGTAGTTCTACCAAAAACTTTGCTCTATCGTTCTGTGGACCTGAGCTTTTCATCCTCATTTTCTGTTGCCAAATAAATGAACTACTAAAAGCAGATCAAGTCCATACACGAAAACCATTTGAAAATGTAGAGGAAATCCTGAAGTATCAAAGTCACCTGTCTATATATAGTTTTTCTCAGAAAGAAGGCAATATGCTAAATTTAATAACAAAAATCTCATACCAGATAAGACTCCTGCTGAGCGGTGAATGAACTGAGTGATCGGTACACAGTATTAACTTACTTGTAGACAAGAAATGCACTCCGAGTGCGAAGTCAAATATTTTGCTGTTACAGCGCATTGAAAAATCCGTTTCAAAAGTCAACACCTTTGGAATCGTCGAGATTCATTTTATCTAATGACTACTAAAAGTCTAGGAAAGAGCTTCGTCTAATGAAAAATGCCCAAGTATGAACACAATTTTATTTTCATTGCAGCAGCACACTGAAAAGATTTCTCAAGGAATAAAGGCAGCAATAAAATTGTCAGGATTTGAGCTATCGATAGATTGAGGAAAGAACTCTCAGCGCTGGCCCAATCCCTTAGGGATTCACCATGCATTCGTCTACAATTTTTAACTAAGTTTGAAGTGAAAATGTGGCCTTTACAATGATTCGCGGCAGCCTCCCGCTGGAATGAGTCAGTGCTCTCTGTCCTCCCAAACAAGTCTGAGACCAATCTGCAACCAATTTACAGACCCTAGAGAGATAGATGGTTTAGTGAGCCATAGTGCGAGATCGAACCATTCACCTCGTGTGTGACGCAGAGCGCCTCTTACCACTACGCCATATGAGCGTAGTCGAGCTTCCAATTCTGTTTCATTTAACGCTTAGCTATCGTAAAATTACTTAAACTCATGAAAAAAGGAAAGAACGCGTTGTTTTTAAAGGGCTGAAAAATAGTGCGGACAACGCAAAAGTACTAATTATTTCTCTATTTATTCAAAATTGTCATAGCCGTGCACAATCACTGTTGCTGATTGCTATGTAAGAAATGAAACATAGATGTGGTTTTGATTTATCCAACAAAACAATTGTTTTTCTCTTTGGGAAAGATTTTCAATTCTGAATCATACATCGTTTAGCTCTTCATCATCGCGGAACACTTTATTTATCATTCCACTGACTTACAAGGTGGATTTGCTATTATTGACGATATTGAATACACTGCAGAATTATGTAATAATGAAGCACGTCTTGGAGAGTACCCGGTAGGAAGTACTATGAACCCATTACAAACATATGTATTATACTTACCTTACAATATATCGCCTTTTGCAAAGTAAATAAAAAAAGCCAACCTGTAGAGTTTGCCTTCAACAATGTGATGCCTCTTTGGATAATATCGGCCTCAAATTCCCAACATTTAAAATCTTCAGTCAAGTACTCTATTTTTTTTTGCTGTTTCTGGGAGTGCTATAACGTTGCGAATTTACGTTTGAGATTATAGCGGAATATGCAATACATTCGGCCACAAATGCAAGTTTAACCCATGCCCTCCCTCTCTCTTCCCTTTCCGACATGGATGTAACGCAGGTTTAACTCCCGCCTAACATCGAATGTGTTTCATAACACCCAATACTCTTTGTTTATTGTACTAATAAAAGTCAGTAATGAGGAATTATACGTTAGTCTTTGCATTTTGTTATTTTTTAGCCGGATCAGTCTTCGTCCAACACAGGGACTCCACTTCAACCAATTACAAGCTTCTTGGTAAACGAGCAGACTCCATTGAATGGTCTTGATTACTTTCCCGTTGACACCACCAATTTTCAGTTATTGGAAACTTTTACAACTGCGGTAGTCTATTTGATTTTTAGAATGAGAAAAGTTTTTGCTTGGGATGAACAGAAGAGATGAATTCTAGGGTCCTTTACGGACTTCTGGTCTCATTCCAATAACTAATTCATCGCTGCATCTGCAAAGAATGACCACTTTTGGGTTTCCAACTACTACAGTCGAACGTTTTGCTGACGGCTGCGATGTGCTTAATTGTCAATACGACAAGGCACAGCTTTGTGTTGAGTAAGTCAAAACTGCTCTTTACGTTAGATCTTATTAGGTAATATAATACTAAGGCATTCCAGCTACGCTACTTCTTCATCGTGGGTCGTGTCCTCGCATTCCGTTGGTAATCCTTTGACAGGGATACGAGGCGATGCCAGTAAGCTCCCATTTAATGAACGTGAGTGGTGCAATTCAGGGTAGCCGAAAGTAGAATTTGGCAAGCTAAAAATGTTGGATTATCAAGAAAAAAGTCTCTTTTCATATGCAGCAGTGAAAACTACCATAGACGGCATCTTTCAGGTGGTTCTTTTGCGTTTATTTCCGGACCAAAAAATTTTTCTCGTATGTTCATTCCTTCGTTTTCTCTTGATCGAAAAGTATATTTTGTCTTTTCGTACCATAAGGTTAGTTCATTGTTGGAACTTTCCAAGTAAGCAGTTATAATGAAATCATTTAAGGTAGATAGAAAATCACTATTTCGACTATACACGAAAAGGAAGGACACTAAAGAGGAAGAACTTATGTTTGAGGTGAGCTTACTATCAAGAATTGGAGGTTGTATACCAAAATTAGAGTGGATTCTCAGTCGTAGCATTTTTTACGCATAAATAGCGAGCAAGAGAAGAAAATGCCGAATACTCGTTGCAATGTGATCATTTCATGACAAAATTTCACTCACGTAGTACTACAATCTACAGCACATGAACCATAAGTATCGCATAAAAACAGAGTATGCGAACTATGTTCAACTCTAAGAGGATATTTTAAGCCTTTTCGATGTTTAAATGTTAACGACTCACATACGCTTCAGCATTTTCGCCCACCTCATCAGAGCCACACGCCTTACTAGTCCTCCTACATAGTAGGGGCGAGGGAACATGCCCGGCTCTGAAAATGCGAAATTGTGGCTGTCACCATCATCCTGAGAGAATATGGCTAGAGCCGGACGTGTTTCCTCATCCCTACTATCGATAGAAGTGACTAACAGGACGTCTAGCTCTGACGAGGCAGGCAAACCTGCTGCAATGTACGTAAGCCACTGACATATCAACCTCGAAAGGTCAAAAGATTCTTTTAGGCTATTTCGAATGCTATAGCGAGGTTTAAAAAACAGTCGATTGTGAGGCATTTGACTTGGCTCTACTGATTTATTGGGACTTTTCAATTAGAAGACACGGGATAAAGAAACGGTCCCTTCTTTTCATAAGAGTATTAACAAACATTCGGAAGGTTGAATCTCTGGCTACTGCGATAGTTCTACTTTCCTAAAAAGGCCCTTTTATAATGCAGTAGCCTTTGAAATAAAATCATGCTCTGCAGAGGTCGTCGCGTTCTTTTACCATTACTCCGCTGGCACGAAAAGCATATGAACATGCGGAGGAAATCTTGTTGTATCAGAGTCATGCCTTTTCTTCGGTCTCTTCTGAAGCAAAGAGAAAACTTTAAACTAACAATAAAAATTGCACTCCCCAATCGCACATTCTGGAAAGACCGTCTCATTGCAGTGTAGCAAGGAAAAAAAAACCGAGTTTCAGTTTCAGTTTTATGTTAGACCCGCCAAAGCGATCGTAGCATTGTCGCATAAACTAACGCTATCGAGTACTTATTTATATTTTGAGGAAAGAGCCTGTTCTAGAAGCAACATGGTGTGAAACACAGATATGGTATTTTGCTACAGCGTTATATAAAGATGCTTATTAAGACTCTTTTCAAAAGTTCTTGTCCAGCAAAAGAGGTCGTTCCTTCATGTCGTGCCATTTAACGGAAAAGAACTGACATATTTCATGTTTTCCAAATAATTACACTAGCAAGGATGCCTAAAACCCGGTTTTTTAGTGGGAAGCACAACTTATGACGGAATAATACTGGTCTCATAATAAGCCGTTGAACTCCACGCAATGACATAATTTGTTCACTAGTCATTTTAGGCTCTGAACATTGGCAAGGACTCACGCCGATGGTTTAGAGAAGGTATCCTTCTTGACAAGGGAGAATACCAATACGTGAGTGTAGAAAATGAAAAGTTATGAAATAGTACATGCATAGAATGTGACGAATGGTGACACATAGTGACAACCGTTGCTGTTAATGCTGAGAGCTACTATTGCAACTTTCCTATCATTGGTCTTCATGAATCGAATATAACAGTAGCAAACTGTTCGGAAAAACTGATTGAAAATATGCAAATAATCAACTCTTGAATGATTGATAAGAATTCAGAAATACCAGGAGAAAGCATTAGTCGCTCTATTCCTTACTACTTTGCAGATCGCGTTCGAAGTCCGAAATTTGATGCCCAATAACTACATTGGAGTTGACGAGCTCATGTTGGTTGACAGTATGCGATTACCATTTTGCAAAACATAAAGAAGGACTGTTGACTATATCAATGTTTTCTTTCCACATGAATTGCTTGTTACTTCCTAATTACTGCTCTAATTATTTTTATTACCAAGATCCACAGTTTGGATTCAATGTTTATTTGTTAGTCAAAATAAATATGTTTTATAGCCTACTTTCAACCATCTAATGCAGTTTTACAAAGCTGATTGTAAAGAGAAAACTTTACCTGCACATAATTAACTACACATGAGAAGGCTCGAGGCGAACTGCTTCTTTCTTAGAACATGTAAAGATAAAGGAATCGATGGAAATAGTGAAGTTAGAAAGCTCAGAATATATAGTTATCCAAAATCAAAGATATCTGAACAGTTTTACGCTTGTGCTTGCTTTGTAAGTGCACTTTCTAACAAATCATTACCGCTCTGTGCAAAATTTTCTGAGCTTTCTTTTGATACCAAATTTGCCCATACTTACTGTACATGTTCGCTCAAGCTCAAGAGAACATCGCTTTGGTTCTTTGTTGAGTTTTGCACCGGTAACGCAAATTTGAAGGACCAGCTGTGCTCCACACATCCACGTGAAGTTGATCGAGAGACCGTCATCAAAGCATTTGAAGAGGTTCAGTTTTGACTTTCGAGACCTTGGCCAACAATTTATTTTGGCCACGGTCATGCGATTATCAGTAGCATGCTGAAGGAGTAATAAACTTTGTCTTCATTGCCTAGTGCTATTATTTGAGACTGCATATAGAAAAACGATGAGTATATTGAGAGTTGATTTTGTGATTGATGCGATCAAAATCTAGGTCTGATTATTTTTTCTAAAGGAGTAACGGCGGTGTTCGACTAATTGGATTGCAGATAATTTGACCTTTCCAGCTTTTAATAAAAGATATCAGAACACCTCGTGGCTGGCTTAAGTAGAAATTTAGTAATTTTAGCATGCCGAGGTTCTCAGATAGTCTGTCTTGAGAACTTATTAGAAGAGCTTATATTTCTGCTGACGAATTCGCTTACAAATATAAGAATACCAGGACAGTTCGATGTTAAAACAAGCCCAAAGGTGGAAAATCGGTAGTGGGAGCTGTTTTTTTTCAAAGGATTGTTGAATTGGAAAAATATCATAAGTAAAGAGGAAATGTTTGTTCTAAATAAATTGGACTGAGCTCTAAAGTCCGCCATTTTAAAGTGAGGTGCTTCCCTATAGAGAGTGAGTGGCGCCATAGTAGTGTGCGAATCACTCGAGGACATGCCGACTTCTCCATCCCCCTGCATAATCGTTTATTGGCTTTAACTTGGTCTCCAGAGTCGGAAAATCCGTGCCAGACTTGTTTGTGTATTGCTCACTCCTGATCCAAGCGGAAATGTCCTGGGGTAGTGATTCTTTTATTCCAGGGAGAATTTACTGAATTAGGAAACAAAAACAATTGCGACGGCGAAGAAAACTGACTTGGCAGAAACCGAATCCACTTGTTTGAAGTCCAGAGATCTTCGTGGATGGTAAGTTTCAAGAATGAATCGAGTGCAACTGCTGGAAATTACACAGTCTCATAAGCAATATTGAATCATATTATAGATATCAATAATAACAACAATAACAATAAGAAACAATGACATCGATGAAAATAAGGCATCAACAATAGTAATGCTTTGAAAATGAGAAGAAAAGCTTAGAAAACTGATCTTTATTTCATGCTTCACATGGTTGGTATCTTTTCCCCAATAGATTGTTCTCCTTTCTGATCAATGGCTTTTCTTGGTTGCTTGTGCTAACGTTTTGGCAAATACGCCTTCTTCAGGGCCTGAACGTATTATTCGTTGTAACTTTATTCATATGACTATATACTGTGGGAAGAAAGTAGATTGAAAGTTTAGGGTATTTATAAGCGATAACTGATTCAGGGAAAAGCACTCACCGTGCAATCTAGTTTAGGGACTATCTGTGTTGTTAGCGAAGCGTGACGTTTGAACGCGCCCCCCATTTCACTAGATAAATTATGGATAGGTGTCAGCTGAGACCCAGTAGCAAATCAAACTGAGATAAGGTGTCATGTGGTTGGTTATGTTAAGACACTCTCTCCTTTTGTTCATTTGCTGATTTTCTGAAATTTATCCAGAGAGCTTCAAGGGTATTTCGTGCCGATGTTTTTGATTTGTGCCGTAGGATTTTGAGTACTACCTCGAAGTCATCATCGTTTTGCTTTCGTATCCCGTGTGTACCTAGAGGTTTACTGGTCTTATTTGTTTTCCCCTAGTGCTCTTAATGCGGATGTGAAGTGTCTGCCTGTTCCCAATAATTCGCTACCACATGTCTTACAAGAGATAAGGTATACTGTACCTACGCTCATCTCTACCGTTGGGACAAATAACGCAGTCCTTTGTATTACATAGACGGTCATACAAGCGGTTTCAAACTAAATGATGACGTAATGTTTTAGGAGGAATTTCTACAATTCCTACAGAATCTTCTAGAACACTGCTTTATATTCACTTTCTAATAGCGGTACTGACTTCGTCTGCTATGAAAGGTAGTATAAGAGGTACCTTATTGTCTAGGTGTGACGCCGTGCTCGTTCCCATTGCGAGGCTTTTCGCTCCTTTGGAGAATTACTAAACTTAGCGCGGCAAATAGCCATTTCTAATGGGTACAAGGAAAAACATCAGCTAAGGTTAGGCCAAAAAAGAGCGAAAAGCCTCACAATGAGAACATCAGGGTTCAGCACCTAAATAGTAAGGAATCTCTTATACTACCTTTCTACCTTTTATAACAGACGAAGTCATAGCCGTTATAAGAAAATGCCTAAAAACAGTGGCCTGAAAGGTTCTGTAGAGATTGTAGAAATTCACCGTAGATCACTGCGCCGTCAGTTAGTCCGATACCGCTTGTATGACCGACTGTGAAGTACAACACTGCTTTATTTGTCCCTACGGTAGAGACGATGACTGCATGAGCGTAGGTACAATATACCTTACCTCTTGTAAGATATGTGGTGGCGAATTTATTGGAGAAACAGGCACACCACTTCACATCCACATAAAAGAACACTTAGACGAAAAACATGACGACTTCGAGGTAGTATTCAAAATCCTGGGGCACGAATCAAAAACATCGGCGCGAAAACCCTTGAAGATTTCTGGGTGACTTCCAAAAACCTGCAAGTGAACAAAAAGGGAGAGTGCCTTAACATCACCAACCACATGGCACCTCATCTCAGATTGATTTTCTAGCCGGGGTGTCAGTTGATACGTATTGTTAATTTGACTTAGTGACACGGGGGGGGCGGTTTCACACGTCACCGTGGCGCTAACAACATAGGTAGTCCCTAGACCAGATTGTACGGTGTGTGGTTTCCCTGAATCTGTTAATGCTTATTTATGCCCTAGACTCTCATATTTCCGCAGTACGTAATGATATAAGTAAGGTTCTAACGAATATTGCGTCAGGCCTTGAAGAAGGCGTGTTTACCAAAACGTCAGCCACAAGCAACCACGAAAACCCATCGAGCAGAAAGAAAAACAATCGATTGGGGAAAAGATACCAGTCTTGTGGAGCTTCAAATGAAGATCAGTTTTCTGAGATTTTCTTCTCATTTTTAAAGTATTACTGTTATGACTATGCCGAGGTTTCAAGAAAGTCGGTCTTCTGAGTTGTTACAAAATAACAGTAATAACAATAAAGTATCATTAACATTAGCAGATTTGAATTTTTCTTGGATTGACTATTCACAAATATAAAGATTGATTGAGTTATTAAGTGGCCTTCTCAAAGAGCAGAGGTGAGGGTCTTAATGGTGCAATTTATTCAATATGATGAAGTACAATAAATTAATAGCCAACGTTAAAGCGGTCTCGCTCTCTTCAGAACGTGTAAAGTTCAAATAATGTACTCTGTCAAACACTTTAGCAGCTCCAGACGAAGTCATAAACGGAATTTGTTCCACAGAATGAACAGTTTCTTCTTGCAGCACTCACTGTCTTGCTAATTTCAAGCCATTCATTAGAGATGAGCCGCACCGAGTCTTACATAGGGGAAGAATGTCTTGGCTCATGTCAGAATAATTTAGCGTGCGTTATGTGCAAGGTCATTCGTAATCACAAGGCAACATGCACACTCCTCTTTGCGATTGCTACACAGTGCTAACATTAGGAAGTTATCAGAATAGATAGTAACTGAATATTATATACTACTGCACAAACGCAATATCGCTAATTATAGCTGTCAGCTGTAGAAGAATTTGAAAGAAAGATTAATGCCAGTTTGAGCAAAATAAAGTTTCGTCAGCCAGGATTCGAACCGAGTTTGCTAAGTTTGCTCCACAAACTATTCACAGAAATTTCTTCATTAATGTTACATGAACTGGAGTGGGGCCATAGTCCATCAAGCAAAAGAGAATCTGACAAGGATTCTGGTGAAGTGCCACATCCAAACAGTGTCATGGGTCATCGAGGTCTGCCGGTGTTGTCAAATAGCCCTTGGTTCTAACCTGTACCGACTACAAAAAGCGAAACGAATGCAATCCTGACAGCACTCGATGATGAAGATGTTGACCCGTCCTACTTACGAAGACTAGTTGACTGTCATGGGAACTGTATCAAAAGATACCTACCACCCATCGACCCCCCATAGGAATAGAGGTTCGATAAGGTGACATTATCTTGCCAGAGCTACTTACTCCCGAATCGTAACGGATAATAAAGTCGCTTAATTGGGAGAATAGGGCATACGAGTTGATAGAAAATTCCTATCATACCTTTGTTTTGCGCATAATATTGTCTTCTTGCAAAGTAAAAATGAATCAGAGACGATGCTCAGTGAGCAAACTCAACGATGCTGAGAAAGGATCCGACTACGCATCAATGGAAAGACCTAGTTCTTGAAAAACCAATAGTGTTTTGGCGAACAAATCAAAATGCTGATCGTGGAAACGTAGAAACTGATCTTACGTGAACTTTGATCGTTCAATGAACACGGAGAACAACATGCAAAAACAATTAGACAGAAGAAGGAGAGTGACATGGCTGCATTGGGCTCTCTCAGGAAAGTCACCGATTGAATAAGAACCAAAACTCCGTGCTCGCCTTTGTTCGTTTGAGTAGTCTTCCGAGAACTCTGTTATGGAGTAGAGCTGGGGACTGATGATACTTCAACCACGTCAACAAATCTCAGGGTCCACTCAAAAAATGTCTCAATGATGTGTTCTTAAATTTAATTGGCCCTCACAAGGTAAAACCAAAATATGCAATTCAGATCTTCGGAACAGATACTTTCTCCAAGGTTTAGAAGATTATGCAGCGATAGCGAAACACTGCTGAAGTCAGACACGTGATAAAAATAATGGTAAATGGACGCAAAGAACAGTGAAGTTGACTCACAAAGTTGACACACCGTAAACGTCCTTTCAGATCACGTCCCCTCTCCCCTCCTCTCCTTTCACATGCTGATGAGTAAAGTGAAATATCAGTATTTGAAGAAGGCTACAATTTCACGATCACGTCACCTTACTCCAAGCAGACCGCCACCATGGACCACGATTGAACGATGATGAACGAGAAATATGCTGAGACTCACGTTATCAGTGACGGCAAGCCATCCAAATATGCAAACAATTGAGTAAACACTTGAACTGGCCATGTTTCTCGGCACTTACAGTTCCATCAGAGTGTGCATTCAAATGACAGACTTCCTGTCTTTCCTGTGTCGTTTCAATTTACACTCCTCGTTCATTTCTTGAAATATCCAGTCAATTTTAACATTGAATAGCTGGTGATTCTTCATACTTATGATTACATTAGAATTATATAGTGATAACAATTAACATTCTAATTCTATCATAATTGTAGTCTGTGTTGGTCGGAAAGTCAGTATGATGGGCGACATAGCTTCAGGGTCAAGTATGAAGGAACGAGCGGCATGGAGAATATCGTAGAGCGTCGAGTGTATAGAGAAAGCAGCAAAGAATACCCGACTATGTGGACACCTTTTCAGCCCAACAAGTCTTCCTGCTTTAACAAATCTATCATGAAATTAGTCGTTTCGTAAGCAGGATAAAAGATTACTTGGCGCTACTGAACCCGCCAGCATCCGCATCTCCTAAGTGGGAAAAAATATTTGAATTTTTAGCCTATATCAACGATTAAGAATCGAAAATGGTGTTCACACGCCATGTTATCGAGGATCAGGTGACCCGGACACGTGATGCGTCTTAACAACAGCTGATGGGCAAGAGCCATTACCTGCTGACTTCTTTACGACGTCAAACACATGGCAGGAGTGCCACTGACCCAATGACTTTATTCTTCACGAAAGATTGCAGAGAGGTGATTTTAATCAAAATCCTAGAGAATGCACGCGACACGAAAAAGTTGTTTGCTGGTCGATCTCTCTTGTTACTCGACGACCAACGGGACGACAAGTGATGCTGGTAATGTCTGGTCATGTTAGAACATAACAACTCAAACTATATGGTTTTCTGAGAAAAAAGTTGCAAAAATGTAGGTCACCACTCCAACGACTTTAATCACTCAGGATGAAATTAAAAAATTGCAGAGGACAAGTACACAGACAGAGCCAAAAAAATGTTATCACCGCAAGGTCAAGGAAATCCAAGCACATCTTACTGGAATATTGATACCAATCACTATCACTTTATCTGACTCGTCTCACACTCTTTCTATGTGCGCGTTCCAGCACTTCTAGCATTCGATTTGACTCCTCGTTTGTTTGAGCACGCATCCTCTCCATAGACATCGTAGAATATTGGTCTAGCACGTCTCCTTGGAATCTCGAGGGTTGCCAGGCTAGATTGCTCCGTAGAGCATTCTTTACTGGTTTCAGGGGAATGGCCGCGCCGAGCATCACTAGCCACTCAGCCACAGGCCTCTCAGTAATAACAATATCGACTGTATACATATATTTAGGAATGGTTATATATATACTATTTATTACCATATATATGTGGTACCATATGGTAATAGGTTTTTCCAAGACTGTTTTGAAGATACAATTTTATTAGAATATCATGAAGTTCTTGATACCGATAAAGTGCATAGAAATGCATTACCCATACGAGAAGTCGCATGCTATTCATAAGCCACTCAACATTACAGTTGTCCCAAGAAATAATTCATATTTCTCGGATTAAAGTTGCCTTCCTACCTACTAGGTAGCAAAACCGTACCACTAGCCCGTTGAAAATTGAGTGAAGACTGATGAGATCGGTAATGAAATCCACTCACTACTCACTGGTCGCCTTTAGTCCACCTTCGTCTTCATGTCCGCAGTCCTCGCTTAGGTACAGGGACGCATCTAAACTCATCAAAAACATCTGCTACCGTTCGATTAGGGCAACGCTCAGTCTAGAAAACATATCTATGAAATTCCTTCTGGAGGAGCTGTAATATTGGCACCATTTGCCGGCTACGTTTTGCTTTCAACTATCCCAGGGTTCAATAAAAAGTCATATCCACTCTTTCAAAGAAAGATACAAATGTTCTGTAGTCCGTTCGCCTGAACCAGAAGGAAAAATGCGTTCAAGAATATTTCAAAGTCTAAAGCTGATGATTATTCAATCGGAAATGACTATGATTTTCATGGTTTCATGGACTAGAGAAAGGAATGTGTGTTTTCTACACATATATACATATACATATATACATATATATATATATATATATTATTCTGGATTCAAAGTGGAAGCTTGTAGATCGGCAGTGGGTGACACGACACTGCCCAACCACTTCGAACATCACTTAGTTCACCAAGGCTTTTTTATGTGAAAAAGAGTGATAATTCTAGTTTTCTCGCCTATTTTGAAATTGCTACTTCTTATTATTTATTGGCATGAATGAGTTTAGTGAAGTGAATGAAATCATCGGCCAGAAGAAAACATCCTAACCTTAAATTTCCACTTAAATGTAAAATCAGGAACTAATAAATCGGAGATAATTTTAATTTAGCAGTAATAAAGTTATTTGATCGAGTATATAATCAATGTTCAAAAAGGCAAAGCATGTTTCCTGTAGTTCTAGTTATATGCTTCTTCTGACGATGATGCGATCTTTACAATCGTTGAACATCAACATTTGTCAATATTTTCAAAATAACTCTTAGTCAGCTTTTTTGGTCACCTTCCATGATAATAACGAATAAGACGATGCACAAATATATTAACATTATCATAGTCTGGAAATTCTATCCTCAGTGGCGCATTTCACTGAACCACAAAATCTTGAGACCAACAAAAGGCTATGACTTTTCTTCTTTTTGATATTTTATGAAATACCATCACTTTGACGTCTTACGAGAATCACTATTCTAGGATTTCTTGTTAGCACTTCTCCAACTTTTGAATAATACGGTCCTTATTTATTGATCGTCATAAACACAGCGGCCTGATTTCTTACTGTTACAATCTTCTACAAAGGAACAGCTAACCGCTATAGGTGGCATTCTCAGAATGCAGCCAATAGTCAGTTTCGTTAAACTACTTCATATTTGCCAAGCTCTAACCAGATTGAGTTCAGTCGTTTTTCCTAAGAAGCTATCAAAAATCTATTATTATAATCTCATGACGTTTCTATTTAAAAGCGCAGAATATTGAATTTCTGGCACCTATGCATCATGATTTTCTCATGACATAGAATTCTTGAAAGAAATCCTCAACTCATCAACATTCGTTAGGGTAACTTGAAACGCGAGGAGTCTCTCAATAGAATTATTATTGGTAATACTGCTCAATGTAGAGCATCTACAATTTGGTAAAACGTCATCAATAGTGAACACATAGACAGTCTTCCAAGGCTCTCATTCTTCAGCCTAATTTATCAGATAACGGACGATGTGCTTCTCTCATTCATAGCTGACGTCTCGAGTATCCGGTATGCGCGGTATATCCGTGATTTCTTTCTGATTACTTCTCTTTTCTGAATCATGGGTCTCTTTTCTAATGCTTTTTGCAATCAATCGATAGCTTATCTGGGGTGGATGTTGTGACTGGTATCGTGCGGGAGAACTTTATTCGATATATCAAAGTTTTCTTCTCGAACAATTTGATTGACGGGCAACTCAATTGGAAATTCACATCTTCACAATTTACTAAAATGAACTGTTGATGTTCCAACGATTGTGCTAAAAATATTGGAATAGAGACAACTGAAACTGCAAAACACTTGTAATATTCAAAGGGCTTAAATTAAGTATGCTAAATAAGCACATTTTCGCACCTTTAAAGCGATAGAGCAGAGCCTCTTCTACAATTTTATTACCTTTCTAACTCTTCGAATTCTTAATCACCGCAAAGTTATCGATCGTTTGGTTTCAAATGATGCTATAGTAGTTGGAATTCAAGCGATCTTCCAAGCCGAAGGTAGGCAAAAATTCAAGCCGGCGTTCCCTGATAAGAATAAACGCTAACAGTTTTCCATTTTACAAGATCATCAATCAGATTGAATAGGTTATCACGGCCAAATATGTGCATGACTCTTTTCATGAAGAACAGAAATGAAAATGAATACCCGCTTCCAACGACTAAAGCCACGTGTGGTCTCTTTGTGGCAGATGACCATGTACGTAATAGTAACATGAACACACTTGTAAACAGCTATGGTAACTTCTACCTAAAGCGACTATCCGAATAGTATACACTAGAACTTGTTTCGCAGAATTCGCATTCATCTGCAGAATTTCAAAAAAAAAAATTTGTTCAGAGCAGGTTTATCTAGGATTTTGAGAGGAATTGATGTCGAGAAAAATTCTATTCAACCTCGTAAATTTCATGTTCAAAACATGGCGGATCGAAATTTGCATTTTATTCTTTCATCGTTTCATCGATCGAAGATGATTCTGAACGGCTACAGTGAAGAATACAAGCTTGGAGCCCTTTTCCATTATGGTCGTATAAGTAAGTGCTGTGACCGCATATCGTTGAAATCTCAGCGAGATCACAACGTGAACGTAAATGGAATTCAGATGGCCTATTAGCAAAGGCTGTGGGAAAAATAGAACGTAGTCAAAGGGCGCAAACTTCATAATCCCACGATGTAAGAACGTTTTCACCAATGAAATAAGATTACTAAGAGACAGTTAATTGAAAATAAAAAAGAGAAAGATTTCACTGTTCTTCAGTTATTTATTCCATTGACAAATAAATGTCACAAAATGCTATGCTGCGTACACAATAAGAGATGGGAAAAAACCTAATTTCACCGGGAAGAACTAATCCAAAAACAATGTATGCTTATGACTCTGTAGTCAGTGATGAAGGCCAAAGTAGTAACAATAAAGTCCCTGAGCATTTTGTGTGAAATACGTGAAGTATACACTTACATCTCTAGATATCAAATAAACCGTATCAATAAATAGCACAATTTAGAAATTCTTGCATATCTGTGGCACAATCACGCGCGCTAAAATTATGGTCCGCTTAATTATGAAGTTGTTCAGCGAGTAAACTCGGGTGACAATTGTACAAAACAATGTTAACTATAAATCCTAGAATTTACAACGATTCGTATACATGTCAATATAATGAATACTTATTGCGTGAGAACAATAACACCCAATTATAATGATCTTCAAGAAAAAAAATAACTGCTTTAAAAACCGTATAAAGTAATGCTCATAGCAGACTCAGGGTCAGTACGCTGAGGGGATGATTATCGCAGGTAGTCAGGTAAAGCACGCTCAAACACATGCACATGAAAAGAATCGATGTTAAAACAACGTAGTAGTGCCACGAGCAACTCGTATCTATAGAATACTTGTAGTAGACGGTTCCTCTTTTTGAGCAGTAATGGGATGAGTTAGATGCAGCTCTACACATATTTACACACAAATACATATACAAATAATCTTATAATCCCTGCCATGGTAGTGTTGGTGAAAATCATAATCAGTCAAATGACACATTAGTTACGTAGCGAAGGGCATCGTCTAATTCAGAGAAGACACGGCATTGCCGTCGTTTGGCCATATCCTGAAATTCGAACATTTAGTCATAACATCAATGAAGCGAAGTGAGCACACAGTGGTTAGAGATTCGTTGCTTCTATACCGCGCCACTTACGCTTTCAGACTTTAGCAACTCACATATGCCAAACATGTACTTATTTCCTTTTAAGATATCATGTCTCTGGACTCGTTTAATTGCGTATGAAAAAACTGCATGAAAAAACCTTTGAATATTGTTTACATATAACCTACTTTGAGGTAGCAAAACGCAATCTGATAGGAGTCATTTCGCCGTCTTCTCGACGCTCGTTCTATTTCACCCTCAGCAGTAGGTGGTGCTTCCAGAGCTTCTGCTTTCTTTGGAACACAAACAGTTACTTGCCAATTAGTATGTCCTAGTATGTATGCGATCTGAACAACATAAAAATCAATAGGTGAACTTTGGATATTCTCCAAAAATATCTCAACATTGCATCTAATTTTCAATGCTACTTGAACTTTCGAAAGCAGAGATAAGTTGGAGCACTTACTTCCACCATTCCTGATAGGAACGTTTTCGTAGATGGAATGTGGTATAGGAAGTGTTTTGTCTGTGAAGCCCACGTCATGAGGCACTTAACACGACATTCCGGTTCGACGTCATTCGTAACCATAAATCGTGAATATTTAAGGTTATGGCGGCTAAAAATTTTTGTTATACTTTTCTGACAATCACAAAGTGAAAGTTTAAATTTATGATGCATTGAAATTTGCAAAACTGGGGTAAATTAGAAAAAATATCTATTTGACGCTAAACCAGTCATTTTAATAAAGATATTTCCTATGGAATTCGTCCTACCATAGTTTTTTGGCTGAAATTCAATTCAAATCTACTCTTTTTCACTCTATTACAATGTTCTAAGAAAACAAAATGAGATAAAATGTTGATGAAACATTAAACAGAAAAAAACATTCAAGTGCCCAAATCGAAGATACAAGATCATGGATGAATTCCTTTTGGTGAACAGACTAGTTGTAGAATTATATTTGTGATGGGCTCACCGTTCAAGATTTGTAAGTAATGGCAATCGATTTCACTAAGCGAAAGTACACAAATTGAAAAAGAACTCATGCGTTGTTCACATGCTATTTGTTACATTTGATATGGTCTGGTACCTTCAATATTTACACAAAAGTATACCAATAAGGCATACGTTTTCAAATCAAACATTGCTTTCTCACTGCTCTGTACACTGCTCTAACAATTGTATTTTGAGACTCTCATCAACAATAAACAGAAGGAGATACAACACGGAGAAGTGTAAAGGAGTGATGAATGGCACTTCGCTATGCAACGCGACTCCTAATGAAGCATATGCTCAACCAGATATTCTCTTTGAAGACTTCAAAAAACGACACCAGGTCTCTCTAGTTTATCTTTTTCCCCAATACGAACATTCTATCTGGATGACACTTAGGTAAAATTCTATCTGGACAAAATTTAGATCAACGGTAGGAGACAAATTTTCACTCACTCCATATGAGGGACAACGACCCTAGTGAGCCAAGAGGTCTCTTCCAGAGCACTCGAGGCTAGTTCTATCTGCACAGGTGATGACAAATTCAGCATTCTTCCGTTCTGAGCGCGTCGTCGCAACAGCTCAGGAACAATGAAGGAAGACGATCCATCATCAACAACGCCGTCACAAAATTGTTTCGACCGAATTACTAAAAGAAACGTTGGTTTATAATTATGCTAAGCCATCTAGATAGTCAAATAACAATGCAACATATACGCACGTTATCAGAAAACAGCACAATTAATCTCTAGCTTCATTTTTTGTGTAGCTTCCACTAATCAGTTAACGTTTCTTAAGACAACCTTCCGTCAGCAAAAACAAGACTGTTAGGATGACAGCAATCGTTTGAGAGATAGGTGATGGCACAACTTCACAAATTATTGACTCTTACTGAAGTGCACGCTTTCATATTATTTTTGCAATGTCGGGAAAATCAAAGCGAATCCATTGTTAATTTTATGTAATGAGGTGTAATCATCACTAAAATTAGTCAGGAAACAACTAATAGTTTGTGCTTGGGGATTACTACGTCTCATAATCTCTCAACATTGCAATGTGTGCAATAGATCAGTACGTTGCATTACTTACAGTTATTTTTTCCATGTACAGGATGAAGAGGTGTAACAACAGTTGCCATACGTGGGGATGGAATAACAGCAGAAGCCTGTAGAGAGAAGTATGAGGAGTCGGCAACAGTACGAGGTCGACGTCGACGATAACGCTGCCATCGCTCAGTAGCGCACATAACAATGACATTGAGCAATAAAAGTGGTAGAAGAATGAAGAAAATTGGAATATTTGGAGCGACGAGCTGACATGCGATGAATATGATCATATCAGCCACACCAGCCATCGTTGCACGTCGTGCACATGTTCGCATGCGCAACCAAGCTCTTCGTGCCCGAAATTGTGCAGCCCGTGCAACTTTTCGTGTTCGAAGGGAGAGAAATGTTAAACGTTGACAAGGAACACGCAGGGCATCCGACCATCTTTTACTTCCAATTATCTCTTCTTCGATGTAATATAAGGCGTCCTGTAATTTTTGATGCTAATCAAAGAACGTCGATTCGTATAAAAGAAATTGTTAACTATGACTAACACCAGACCTGTATGCTGTAAAGCATTGGAACGTCATGAGCGTCCAATATCCTATCCAAAAGCAAACAAGTCCGATTTCTATCTGGCAGGTCGTCCGGGTGAGCTTTTTGTTTCCATTCAGTTTTTCCAAGAAATACAACGATTAGTTTTGGAGATTTTCTAGCTGCAAAATAGGCGATCTCAAGGAATGATGTTGCATTGACAGTGGCAGGGTCGATGACAAATAAGAATAGTGACGATCTCTGAAAATTCCGCGGTAATATTCTGTTTCAAGCTTGAAGACGTAGGAAAGTTTCTCCATGGGCACCAAACTTACTTCCTTAGCAACACTCTCTTCGTAAAGCATATTCTCGCTCCAAACACTTCGTTGAGGGTCATAGTAAGAGATGGCTTTTTTCTTGAGGAACGGTATGACGAGTTGGCGGCGCCATACCTGCAGTTGGCTCAACTTTTCAATCAGCAAAGGCTCATGAGATGTATATCCAACAACTATAGAAAAAACAAGCAAATTTACATATGTTGTTAGTGTCGCAACTCACTGTAGTTCCACATGACCCTCCCAAGAACACATCATACATGGGAAGACTAGGCAAGTGTGCCTCTTCTGTAAGTAACGTCCGGGCCACATGACACTCGTTGCGCATGCTCCTAAACTCATATTTGGTCATTTGCATGAAAAAGATTGTGCATAATCGAATGCCTTGAAGATATTGATATCATTTATGCAAATGTTAATCAGCAGACGATGCGCATAACTGGAATGGAGTGGATTGACGCTAATCGTTTTCCTCTAGAATTTAATATGTTAGCTGCATGTCGGAGAAAGAAGCATATTTAGACATCTTTAAAAAATGTAAAGTGGAATTGTATGTGCAGCTGTACTTGATGTCAAGCTGAAAACAAGAAACGGAACCACTTTTTTCGTCCTCTTTTGTCGTTCTCGGTTTCATATTTCTCTCTTACAGCTTTTATCCTTCTACCTCTCTTCATCTCGCTCTCTCTCCCCCTCCCTCCCTCACTCTCTCTGTTTATTTTTTCCTCTTTCCATTCTAGTTTAGAAGGAAAGCTCTTGCAAATTGCAATCTGTTAAGAAACAAACTGGTGAACGGAATATCTATACATTTGCAATAGTAACATTAGTCAGCGAAATACGAAACCGAAACAAAACTGCTAGTTAATGCAATATTACGCAGTTATTTCAACACGTGAGCAGCAAATTATTTCAGATGAAACTAGTATTTTGTACTTTTTCATGGCAAAATGAACGCTCACTAGTGTCCATTACGTCGAGTACACCCGTCGTTTATAAATCATATTACCACACAGCATACTGAAAAGAACACAGCCGTCGTTTCTATTAGATCGATCGAGCATAGAAGAAGACGTTTGTATACTTATTCATATGGATCTGTGTTAATATAATGTTCATGTAGGACTGTTTTCGTTTATGTCTGTCATATAAAGCATTCTAAATGGAACTATATGACAAGCGATTTTGAAATAATGCCAGTAACGATTACATCGAGTCAACACCGTGCAGAATAAAAATATACCAATCATGATCAGTAGTCTTCACACAGTGAACGACAAACTACGAGTACCTAAACACCAAAAACGTTGACAAAAAACTGCACATATTGCTGATTTCAAAAGAGAATGACATGCAGGAGCCGTTCGAAGATGTTCGTGGCACACATGGAAAAGATCAGATTAAATCTACTAGTCTGACAAAAACAAAATGTTTGTCGCCACCTACGGTTCATACGAATTCAAAAAAAAAAGCTCCCTTCCATCTGTACGAAAATGAACCTCCTCACCGTATCGCACTAAACCATTCCATCAGATTGATCTTCGTTTGAATATTACTTTCAATAATTTCTCATCATTAGTGTTCGGCGCTTGTTGGAATGATATTCATAAAATGATAGTTATGTACCACTATTACAAAAAACACAGGCGTTTGACTGTGTCAGTTTTCACGTATTTCTATTTATATCTTTATTTACCTTTGCTAGTTGTCAGAAGAGCATCCAGATGTGAAATAAGTACTAGGTTGATTCAAAAGTAATGGCGGTTTGTGCAATGTTGAAAATTAGCGTTTGACATTGGAATGAATTCACATATAAACGTGGTCATATTATATATATTATTCAAATGTGCATTTCTCGCTCTATATTTGGGTGCTGATGATGTTTTACCTGCTTTCTGTTTTATATCTAATTTGAACTATGGAAAGGATGGTGGTTGGTGCAAAAGCAATTGCGGTTAAAATTACTGCTCCAAAATGGGTCGTAAAGCAGCAGAGATTATTCGCAACATTAACGAAATTAGGCCTGTAAATTCCTAACAAACGTGGAAAGCAGTGGTGGCACAAGAGGTATCATAAACGAAACGCATTTCAATATTGCCATAAACCGCAATTGCTTTTGTACCAATTTCATCACAAGTCATGGGAAAAAAGCTATCATTGAAGCTGGTCTTCTCGAAATCAGAAAGATGCTGCAAAAAAAAGTTTAATGTTGACCATTCCACGATCGTTCGTCCTCTGAAGCAAACTGAAAAGGTGAAAAAGATTGGTGCAAAAGTAATCGCGGTTCAGAGAGAGGCAATCAAGAGCCACATGTCGTACAACGGACGCTTCAAATTTTGAACAGAGGGGTTACGATGTCTTGCCTCATCCTCCATATTTAGCCGATTTCGCGCTCACCGACTACCACTTCTTCAAACATCTCGATAACCTCTTCTATGGAAAACATCTCCGCAACTAAAAAATGCAAAAAAAGGCTTTCAAAGAGTTTGCCGAATTCCGAGGCAGCGATTTCAATTCTACAGGAATAAACTAACTTATTTCTGGTTGGCAAGTATGTGGTGATTGATGCGATGATGCGCTTCAGCCCAGTTTTGCAATAACCTAATATTTTCAAACAAAATATTGCTAACCCGCCGCTATCTGATGTCATTTGATTCATTTCTCTTTTCAAAAAATGCACAAGCACCCTGTTCAAACATGACGATAACATGCTTTAAAATTGGACTCATACTGACGAGAAACTTTAGGTACAAAAAACACGTTGACACTATTCTATTAGGATCCTTAATGGGAGAAATTGGAACCAACTCACTTCGATAAGTAAAATCTACTTCAACTCTTTAGTCAATTGGATCCTTTTGAAGAAATTGATCAAAAACATTTTGAATATTTGCATAAAAACCAGAACATCACAACCACATCTGTGTATGAGGGCTCTATTCAAGTTGTATAAAAGAGGCAGTTGCAGTGCCAAGGGTATAGGGTACTGAACATTTGAAATTTTATGTTTTATATTGAGAAATATGTCAATTAACGCAATGAAAAACTCTGAACATTTCATCTGTAGTTGTTTCTGGAGGGCAGAGGACACTTGTGTTGTCACATATGCACGTGTACGAAAACTTCGCATTGCATTGTAGTGAAGTATGATCAATCAAGAAACCCCGCGAAATTTCCAAAAGTCGGCGGGAATTTTTCATGACTTACTGTATTGGGAAATTTTTTTAAAAAAAACAGAACCAGACAATTTCCATGGGATTTAATGTGAAGCTACAGCTGTCGCATTTCTTGAAAGATTGTTTTACTGAAAAATGATCTATGTTTTCTAAAATATGATGCAAGCAGTCATATATGATATCATTTTCCCCACTTAACTATTTCCTGGAGAATATTCTCGTGGGGTAAATGTATCAATTCCAGTGGAGGTATTTGTCAGCTGAAAATTCTGAGACAGCCGAGCTGACCTCTTTACACTCTTCATTATAGACAATCGCCTCCCTGCCACTAAGATCTTATAAAGTAGATGGTTAGAATTTTCTTAAATGGTTTCCTGGTCGTTGTGCTCCACGTCCCAGAAAAAGATTTAAATTATTGCTCAGTATGAGTAACACCTTAAGGGTGTCAACATCTGTGAATAGAGGACGAGAATTATTTTGCTCAATCGCTGAAATTGCAATTTTCTGTCTAACATCAGGAGATGCAAAAAATGAGGAAAATATGGCTGGAGAACAGAATAAATGATCAAGACAAGTAGAAATTGGCTCATTATGTCTGTCGCTAGGCATGACGGCCTAGTCCTTATTAGAAGGAGAAAATTTTATGGACAAAAAATACTTGATTTTTCGAAGGTTTTGCGGTATCTAAATGATGTTGCTCATTTTCACCATACCTGTTGTGACGATCTTCAATTGATTCGGATGTGCGATTAGTCCTCCATTTGTTTCCATTGAAACGAGCCATCACACCACCCGCTTTACCATCATTGTCATCACTAAAAACATAACAAGAAAAAGTGTAGGAGATTAAAGAAAAATATTTCAAACACCATGAAAACAGCAGCGCGCTCATGCAGTACTTTGAATGGTTTCGAGGAAACTGAATGTTTGCTACAATAATGGTTCCGTTCTCCAACGTTCTCATGAACAACAAAGTGTCGTTTTGATGAACTTTTTCAACCATTTCCCATAACTATTTTCTTTCTACATTTATCATTAGCTGTGCGCATAACAACAAAACATCTTCGAATTGGTAACAAAGTGAAATGCTTACACTGGCTATATCTTCACATTAAATGGCATTCCGCTGAGAAATCCAGTTAAAAAGAGTGACGAGTTATAATCAGACATATCGCATAATAGATTCACAATCTACGCCCACGATATTGCCAATTTTTTAACATTCGATGGAAATTTGCAAATTGACCACTGATTAGTAACTAACATTAACCGTTAGTGTGGGTGTAAAATAAAAACGAATTTGAGACTTTTCTTTTGAAAATCATCAAAGCACTGAGGAATCTATATTTCACCTTTATGAGCTGCTTCCTACAGAACAATTCAAGGTACAACTTTCACCAATCGCTATGGGAAAAGATTATATATGTATGTATAGAAAATATAAAATAAAATATATACAATTTTATATATATGTATATATATGTACGATCGTTCCGTTTATAAATACATGTATATATATATGAACGAAAAGATATATGTATGCATATATGTGCATATATATATATCTAATATATATATATATATATATATATATATATTATACAGATAAATGGCGAAATGAGATACGAAATTCTTTTTTTCTTTACTTTCGCTCCGTATGATTGAATAAAAGATAAGTTCCATAATTTCTCACGTTATTGAACTACCATAACGTTGGACGAATGAATTTTTTCCATACAATCTTTTGCTGGCTCAGTAATATGGACAAAATTGATTATTGTTACAGAAATTTTACGAGAATCGCTTCAGAGATTTTCAAAGATTATGCTTCTCGCAGATTCGTAAAGGTTAGAATTATAAATACCGTAACCGAGGACTCAGCTTTTACGTATATACTTTAGATCTTCTCCTATGAGTTCAAACTCGGTCGTAGTGTAATACAGACGGCTCGAAACATCAATGACCTATAGAGTATATAGGGCCAGAAAGTGTCAACGAACGTTCAGAGCGGTGTCTATTTCAAGAAATTTCTTCACAGCAAATTCTACCATGTTTATGAGGCGAGTCGCAGGCATTTTTTGTTGCACCTATTTTTTCTGTGAATGACAATGAATTGAAGGCTTTCTTCATGGCAAAGCTCTCTAGACAACTGTTCGAGAGCTCGAATAAACCTCAGTGTAAACACTTCAGTTGCTTTGAATCATACGAAAAATTGAAAAGGCGAAGACGTTCGACAAATTAGTTTTCCACCAATTAGATGACGATAGAAATTCACACTCAAGAGATATCGCAGGCACTTCTACTGCGCAACTTAGCGATAGTTTTCATGATGGTACTGAGATTTTCGACTGTAAATGAACTCTGTCTGCTAACCGACGACGATCATCCCAATGATTGGATTTCAACGAAGCTCTGCAGCATTCCCGAAGGTCGAAATTGCACCAAAAGAAGGATACGTTCACTGTTTGGTGGTTTACGGGCTGGAGTAATTGACAAACCCACCTGAATTCGGCTGAAATATTTGCGATAGAGAGGTAAATCCATTCAACAAGGTGCACCAAAAACATCATTGGCTGCGCTTTGCATTGGTCACCAGAAATGAACTAGTGCCTCTTTACGATTACGTAATGCCGCATGTCGCACTAGCGAAGCTCTAAAGCCAAACGAGCTAGGCTGCTGAACCCTGCTCCGTCTACCATACTCGCTAAGCCCTCTTATTAACGGACTACCACTTCTCTTAGTATCCCAACAGACTTTTCAGTGAAAGATACTTCGGAAACCAAGCCGAAGGCGACACTGCTTTCATTGAATGCATTGTCATCAAGAATCCACGAGTTCATGAATTAATAAGTGTAATATTTGACCAGTATAGTAAAACTTTTTTCTGACGTCAACGATGTGCAAATTCAATGGCGAATAATCATACTTATGAGGCTCATTTTGAGCAGAGATGTACCAAAATAATCCGACATTCAATGCCAAACAGCCTAATGTTAAGCTTGCAGAATAGGTTTCTTTGTCCAAGAAATAGTACTATAGTCTGCGTTAAACAGGCTATCAAACGACTGAAAAAAGCAAAACCACGATATTAAAAAAGTGAAATGATGTCGCAAAGAAAATAAGTGATCAATTCACAAAAGTTGCCTTGTCACTCCCTTCTGAGTAGAAACTGAGTGAAATTCTCTGTGTGTAAAAATAACCGCTCATGTATCCTGTACAGCAATATTGGGACTGCTCTAGACAAGATATGTCAAGAAAGCATGTCTTTTTTTATTGAAGCGCGTGTGACGAAATGGTTAGAGGCGCTGTACAACGCACAAAATCGATCATTCGAGGATCGATGGTTTGATTCCGCGCCCGAGGCTAACTAAGCCTTCCAACCCTCTAGAGACGTGAATTGGAACCAGACTTGTCTGGAAGGATAGCAGCACTGGTTTGACAGATCGATAGGTCACTACGAGTCATTGTAAGGGCCAGATATGCATTCAATCACCTCAGATGAATGCATGGCGCATCTCTCGAGGATTGATCAGCATCAAAAATTTTGTCCTTTTTTTCATCTCTATTTCACGGATCGTCATCGCAGTTTACTGTCCAAATCCCAGCGCCTCTTCCATTCATGTCGTTTACTTAGATTCATTCCATCAAACGCGTTTAATCACGCTTTGCTTCGACTGTTGCTTGAAGGTTTCACTTTCTTTATAGATATCGGTAGAGAGCTGGTTGAGCAGTTCTTTTTGGAAGCTCTGAGGTAGCCTAAGGTACTCCATAATGCGTTCGCTGATCGACTACAAGAGAGTCTTGGAAGACGGGGCCGAACCAGCGCCTTGTTTATCTTTTGTCCTGGTGCACTGGAGCAATAACCACTGCGCTACCTTGTCCAATAAGTATGGAATTTCGAAGGCAGAACTTTGAGATCAGCAACTCTTGAATAAGATCGAAAAAGGCACTCAGTCACAAGAATTCTATGTGATGAACCAAATTGGATACAGAAGTTTATATAATAGACTCGAACCACGATTGTACCTTATCGAGGCAACACGCGTTCGTACTAAATCATTGTGGCCCCTTATGTGCCTCTCTCTCTCCGCTGTGTTTCAATTTCGCTGACTGTTACAGTAATTACCCGTCAACTAAATTGATCTGCTCCTTATAAATCGGCGTTGAATCCAGTGAAGCTCACATCGTGGTTAAATTCACAATATCAACTCATATTTTCTGCCTAATTCATTTTTATCGCTGAATACGATGTGAAATATGGTCAAAAGAATGACAAGATACGAGTAAAGATCGAAATACGATAGATGTGAGATGGACTGGAACTGCGATTATTTGTTACGGAGCAGCGCGCGTACGCGCTACACCACAGAGCTTCATTGTTCTACCTTTCACTCAGAGCTGGTCAGTGTAACACGATTAGGGTAAAATTTCATGTTTTACCGCTATGATGGGCTACTGGACTGGCCGTTAATATCAATGAAGTGGTGACGGTAGTAGTTATTGAATAATTTCAATGAAAGTCAAAAAAAGGCAGACACGCTTTCTTCATGTGGAAAGTTCTCCTACACTTCCGAACGTCGTTCTTGAGAAAAGGACGCCAAAAAAACATCAAGTTCTAAGTTTATCTACGAGAACATCACATTTGCCTTCAACAGCTCACATTTGCCTTCAGCAGCTAAGTACCATTAATGCAATCTCTGCGCTAATTTAGAATTCATAACGCACAGGCGTTGCTTCCTTAAGATTTTATTGCTGTCAAGCACGTAGGAATCTCAATAACTTCAACGTCCGTCTCCATTTGTTGTTTACGCGAGTTATATTCCGAACAAATTCAAAATTGAAAAAAAGCATTAGTACAAGGAATCTTCTAATGATGTGTGGATTTCCATTTTAATGATTAGGAATTTTTTGCCAGTCTCTATTAGAGGCCCTTTCCTGTGTTTATTCATCTCCACATGGTACGCTAAATCTCATCCTTGAACAAGTTGAAAAGATAAGTGTATCTTAGTAGGAGAAGATGCTATTTACTCCAGATTAATAGTTAATGAAAATCTATGGCTTCTTAGACATCACATCATTTGACCAATCACTATCAACGTCATACTCTTGATTAGCTTCGTCGATGGAGATCACCCGAATTCCTCATAGAACTTTCCCTCTGCATTTTGAGCTCCTTTTCAGCACTTTCCGTGAAAACACGATCACGAACGAAGTTCAATCTTCCAGCTACTTGAATCATTGCAGTAAAACCCAATTTTCATCATCAGTCGCAGTTACTATTTCACGTCCAAACGATATGATCAATGGCCGTTACAGTATGGAACAGAGGAGTAGTTCTAAGAATATATTAATCTTCTTCGAACATTTCCGTCGGATAGGAATACTCTGAAAATATATACTGGATGCGATGCGCTACAAATGAGGGTGAGCTGGGATGCAAGCACGTAAAAATTAGTGGAAAATCCTATAAAAACTGAACTGGAGTGTAGAGTGTAACAAAAAGTAAAGATTTACTTTACATTTCCCTGAATGAAGAAGGTAGCGTTACTGGTGCCTTTCTACCTCAATTCTAAAGCCATGTGTCATAAAAGTACGATTGCCAGCAACTGTTAAAATGAATCTCAAAGTGTACACTATTTTCTTCAACTACTCTTGCATTTACTGTAGAGTATCTACTTGTATTTGATTTTTTTACCTTCCCAATATAATTGCGCAAATGACGCCGTTTCGTCTGAACATAAATTTTTCTGAAGCATCAAGATTACATTCTCAACGCATTGTGTTTACTATATCCCATTACTGTTAGATGGAAACTGAACAGAAAATAAGGTACATCAGCATCAACGGATATCCGCATCAAATATGACGATGTATCCCGTATAAATGATGAGATTTTTGTTTATCTTGTAGACTCTCCGAATATCATCGCCTTACAAGTTAGCGATAAAGAATCACTTCGCTTTAAATCGGTTATTTTCAGCTCTGATTTATTAGAATTAATCACCATTTTCCCTCACAAAGCATTAATCTCCGCAATCTTGAAGAATAACATTATAATATATGATGGAAATCCATCAATGTGATGAAATTCATGGGGAAAAGTTCATGTTGACCTAGATTATGAGTAATAAGAGATAGATATTTGGAAGGAAAAGTACTGTTCCGAATTTACAAATGTGGCAGACATGATGGAAAATGAGAGAGAAAATTGTCAAAATACATTGCCACCAACTACGACACGTTCTAGAACGGCAGCCGCGCTTCGCCTTTGGCATAACACCTTATAAGTGCACTTTTTCTGCTGTAGAATTCAAGACCTTTTAGGAATATTTTTTGACTTGATCTTCAGATAAGTGCATGACTGTGGAACTTACTTGACAATTCTGAGCGTATGAGATTTCCCTTTGAGTTTGACCGATTAACTGCCTCTGTTACACTGCATGTGGTTTCACCTGTATCACCTGTCGTCCCGTTGATCGTCGAGTGACTCAAGCGGGCACCAGTAACACGTCCATTTTTCCCTATAGCGTGCAAGAGTAGCCCAGTGGGTCCTCTTCACTCTAAGGATTGTCTGAGCATCATCTCTTTCCTCTAGTCTTTTTGCGAAAAAAATCGGACCATCGGGTCGGTGGTCTTCATGTAGGGCGCTTGATATCCCGAGGAATCCAGTCCGGTAACGACTCTCGTCCATCGGTGGTATGGTTGCATGTGGTAAATCAAGAAAATATCGAAATCTATGAGAAGCATCACCCAGCCAAAACCAAAGATGAGAAGAGAATGTGTA
Organism: Parelaphostrongylus tenuis; assembly: GCA_019055375.1. NCBI lineage: Eukaryota > Metazoa > Nematoda > Chromadorea > Rhabditida > Metastrongylidae > Parelaphostrongylus > Parelaphostrongylus tenuis. The sequence continues at coordinate 106,623 of JAHQIW010007485.1, forward strand.
GAAGAGATGCTAGTAAAATCCAATCAGTAGTCAGCTATACAGCAAACACACATCGATTTTATCAAAATATTTAAACACTTACGGCGGAAAGACTACACACTGAGCAATAAATATATAGAGATAAAAGATCTGCATGTCGAGATAAACGCCCGCAATGCAAGTTAATTGATTTCGTCGTCTTTCGAATGTCAGTGACATCATTTTCCTCAGCTTTTCAATATTGCAAAAAATGGTGGGACTGAAATCAAATTCAATCATATTACTTTGTATTGTGATTGAGCAATGACGTAGGCTAAGCTCTCAGTCACATTTTTATGACTTCAACTTAACACCCATTGTTCTTTCATGGCAGAGTATCAATGTGAAATACAACCAAGATGGATTATTACCAGCTGGTCAGATCATAAAGCTTTGTTTTCTTAGAATTCTGAATCTACAAAACGCCATCAAGATTCAAGTGCTCTCGATCGTCGTAACTGGGAATCCAAATAGGCAAATAATCGTTGAACTACATTTCAAACTTCCACTTCACACGAAGCCTAAAAAATCGAGTATCTCATTTCCTTGACTTCGGTTTTTGCTTCTCCATTTTTCTTCACACGAAATGCGTAGATATGTAGATAGCGAGTCTCTATGTGCCACGCAAACTCAACACTTCCATTCGGTTACAGCGATAAAGACAGTTGAGTCGATATGTGGATCGAGCAGCAATTTAAAGCTTTATCGCCTTCCTTCCCCAATGATATGTAAAATGCCTGCGCTACTGGTTGAGTTTTCTCTAAAACCTCCTAAAAGTCGTGTTGGGATGCTCCCTTTTTTCCAACATAAACATCGCTGACCTTTTGAGGTTGGGAATCTTCCAAAAAAAAAAAAAAAAACAGAGAATTTTGCGCTCAATCGATCCACTGACTGATTATGATGTGATAAATTAGATTACTAATATCGAGTATCTTAGAATAAAGGATCAATCTCGTTTCTCAAATTGGGTAAAACTTCATTATAATATTACTGGCTGTCCGTTCAACAATATTCATTAGGTGTGTATTTTATCTCTCACATCCACTGATCATGAAGGAACTCACTAACATGTACAGATGCTTTGAGAACCATGTAATTACCATACACAATTTACAATCAGATAGTGATCTGTGTGCAAATAAACGACGTTGAATTTACTTAAATTACTTCGAAAACGCTCTGCTGTTTCAGTATCAACAAAATTCATTGGTAACTTTTTCCTCATACAGAAGAACTCAAGACCAAATTTACTCGTTGCTACTGGAGTTAATGTTGAGAGGAAAAACTAAGTGAGTCGTAAAGAGAGAACAGGCAGCCGGCGGAGTTGTCGTTACAGCGATAGCACGTCTTTCCACCTACACACGCTATCAGAGAAAACCTTTTCACATTTTGACATCGATTGTTCAAATTTAGTATTATTTAGTGAACGAATAATACACAGTGGGTAAAATGTTAGTGCCCTGATCAAAACACTGAGTGAAGAAAAGATGGAAAGTTCATTAGTTGAAGAGGACAAATGTAGTGTAAAGGAAGGCAGAAAAGCGTATTCGTCAAACATTTGAACAGAATGCATTTGGATGGTTCCATTTATTCGACCTTGACAAATCTTCCTTTTTTTGATAGAATCAAAGCTGAGTTTTTTTCATCAATTTTTCACTCCTCAGATATATCGAATCATCGTGATCCTATTTCATTTAAAAGGTTAAAGTTCTTGAAGCAATACGAATGTAACGTAATAAATCATATACCTGGATACGGTACTGCACAAATGCGTAGTAAAAGATAAAGTTAAATTCATGCTGGAGCCATTCGGAGACTCTGAAAAGCGTAGCTGATATCAACTTGAGCACAACATATTAAATTAAAAACAAAATGGAAATTTATTGTGGAGTTAGCTTGAAAGTTTCCCTAAACACGACGATTGTAAATTCAGCGAATCTTTTTTCTTTCTTCTACACTTACTATAAGAAATTAGTGCTGAGATAAGCGATTATGAAATGAGAAAAATGTTTTGGAAAATAACACAGCAAAACAAAAGCAACGCTGATTTCTGAGCACTCAATGGTATTATATGGGAGTGCCGCTTGAATCATAAAGCCAAAGCGTTGACGGAACTACTGCAAAACAGGGCGCTGTGTAAATAAGCCAGAAATGTTTGTGTTTATGAATACCGCTAGTACAGATCCATTAGACAAGAAATTGGTATGTATATTCCATGAATATATAATAAAAACCAGTTGGTAATGCTCTACAGTACACAGTGCGAAAGTGTAAAACCGGAAGGATTGAATGAAACCGCGAAAATATGATGAAAAATAGCGATTATCTGAGTTGTTAGCTCATGCGAATGGACTGACATGTGTACTATTTATATTCACATGATGTCACACTCATGAAGCGAATACTAACGCACGATAAAGCCATTATAGGCAGTGTAGGTAATAATGGTAATACTATAAATTCTAGAGATGATTTAAGAAACATCGTAGACTGGTCATGTGTACATTTATAAACAGAGATCCATGAACAGCACCGAATATATACTTATATATATGTATATATATATATATATATGCATGCATATATATACACTTACATACATGTACATATATAAATTCATATATATATACATATATTTATATTCCTGTATATTCTTATTTCATGTTCACATTTTTATGTCCGCACCATTTTGCCGATTTACAACTAGGTAATATACAAAGTATAAGCAATTTTTCAGCGAAGTCCTTCTCATATCGGCACATTACGTTTAGAAGAAAAAAATTTTCGTAAATTGCTTCATTTCAAGGACTTTTTCACGTGAAGCGAATTGTACTACTTTAGATGTAGCGAAGTCTGTTTACGGTAGATGGAATTCGTACAATTCGCGGTATCTATAAATGTTGGCGTGATACTGAGATTATATTGAAAACCGAACTGATCACAAAAAATGAACAAACACGTAGGCCACACCAGAACTGACGAGATAAGATAGTAATTAGTCAAATGAAATGTCTATAGCAATAAATGAATCCAGGTACACGTGAACGAGGTACGTAGCGCAGTCGAGGGATCGATCTGAAGGCGGAGCCAACCCGCACGGGGTAGACGTAGAATGGCGTCACTCATCTAATGGATCCTCAAGACACCACCATCATGTCGAAGAATTAGTAATTCTCAAGCAAGAAGCTGGCATAAGCTGCAACTGATCCTCGCCAAGCGAGCAGACCCTAGCAGCGAGAGGGTTACAGAGGTGATAAGGTTATATCTCCATATTAGGAAGGAAAGAGAAGTGTTGAGTCATAAGCGGTTACGGTATGAAACTGTCCAACAGTTACAGTTGTCAGTAGTTGGAATGAACTGATTCACAGACTCTTTTTGGAATGTTCAATGAGTCGCTTTTGTCCCGTCTGTTCGTCGTGCGTCCCGACTAATACACAGATGATGTCATTGCCCGTCATAGGGCGTGGCACGGCTGGGAAGCACGACAAGATCTCAATAATGTGCTTACGACTCCGTTTCTCACCAGCTTTTCATTCATCGAGCAGATGAAATTCATGTTCATAAACACTCATGGAAGTCTTTTCGATCAGATATAAAAACCATACAATGCATAGTGATGAAGAATCCAAACTCACCAATGCTACGATATTAAAAGTGCACTAAAATAGTACGCACTAGTACACGATAATGTGCGAGTACTCTCTTGTTCATTATGCTTCAGGAAAAACAAAAGTATGATTTGTGGACTTCTCCCAGGCTATCAGACATCAATACAAAAGCGTAGAGGTAAAACACTCGACGTTATTCAATCCCTCAGGGATGCGCCATGCATTTGTTAATCATCTGAATGAATACATCATATTCGGGCAGTAGGCTGATTTGATGGGGGCCTATCACTGCCGAGGTAGCCATCTTCCCAAACAGGTCTTTTATCAATTTAACGTGTTCTAGAACTGCTCATTGAATTTCTTCTAGTTTGTTGCGAGACTCCGGTAGAATCGAAGACGTTTCTTGACTATAGTGCCATGTAAGCTCTTTTAAAATGTGAAGAGATAACAAATAAGCGAACATGTAGTTAAATCGTTATGCTTGTTCTGAATTTCAAGTAGTATTAATGCGGAAAAGAAAATTTATGATAAAGGTTTGAGCGCAACATTCTAATAGAAGAACTTGCAGGAGCTAAATTTGAAACTTAGTGTCAACATTTACGCATTCCAGAGACCACAAGACATCTTTGCTTTTGAATTTTGAAATTCTCGTCAAAAGTTAGGAAAACATAGTTAGATCCCAGATCATCTGTAGTTAGAGTAAACACTGCGTACTCGTGCATGCACACTGCACAAATACACATCCATGCACTATGTATATATATATATATATATATACATATACATATATATACATATATATATGCACACATATATATTCATATACATGTATATATATATGTATACATATATATATATACATATACATATATATACATATATAGGTATACATATATGCATGGTGTATATATATATATATATATATATATACATATACATATATTCATATATAAATTCACCTATATATATATAAGTATTCGAATATGCAGACATAAAAGTCCCATGTAGCAGACCCATAAGAGTCATGAATAGACGAATATTCTAGTGGGTAAAATTTTAGCAAAATGTTAACTTGCAAGTTTCGATTACACTCCACTATTGCTGAATGTTACACTGACACGTCACAAGTTCGTTTAGGTTATTAACTAGGAAAGAACAAAGGGGAACTCGTTTAAGACAACTTGAGACAGATATGTTTTTTCTTCAAGGAAAGAATCTGTAGCAAATTACGGAAATAAAAACAAATACGGAATGTTTTTTAGGTTGTCACTAGTCGGAAAAAGACCTACATCGACAAAAGAGGTGAAGAGAGTGAAAGAGAGAGAGAGAGAAAGAGAGAGCGAGGGAGGGAGGGAGAGAAGGACGGAAGGAGAGGAAGGGAGGAAAGTGAAGGATGAGAAGGAATTGAATTTACTTGAGTGTTACCATGGGTTTCTACGAGCAAGAGTTGCCAGAGCGTCCTTAGCGTGCGTGTGTTTTACAATGGTGAAAGTCGATAACATGATATCATTCTAAACAAAGTCTTCCCACCCTCCCCCCTTTACCAGGCGGAAGGTCACCATCACTAATTATCTGTCAATTATATATTTAGTATCAATACTCTCCCATGAGATGAGATAATGGACGTAGAGCAATTAGACTAACCTTATCTCGGAGATGAAAATGTTTTAGTAAGTTTTGGAAAATTTCAAAGATGAATGAGCAAGTGTACTATCCTATTTTTTTTTGTTCTGCTCATGCAATTCCGCATTTTTAGGAATGCCACTTCTTCCTTATTCAGAAGAGAAAATTTCAGATTAAAGAGTGGATAATCTTAATTATCGTAAGAAGATGTTTCTCAGTAGTATACCGCCTTATCTTTACTGGAGGCTATTTGCTCTGGTCGAATTGAGCCGTTACGCGGAGTTCATTTCCGGCAAGATCTCCTAAGCAGACGAGTTCAAAACTTCCATCTGGGGAGCGCAGTTATAAGCAAGACGATGATAAAAATCAACGTCATTCTGGCAGCAGGGATATTGCAAGGTGTATACTACAATTCCACAGGATCTATGACTTTCGAAGAACTATCGTCAGACTAAAAAGGAAGGAAATACTTCTCAAAGAGATTCCTATCAGTAGAATTTCTTGGCTGTGGATTTTTCATAGACTTGGTTCGACTATTTCAAACAGTACGACTTTATGAGTAAAAACTCCGGGTCAATCAACGCTTGCTCTTGTTGTTCGTTAACGGCCCACTAAAATTTTTAAAGAGGCCTAAATTGCCATCGGTCAGTCGGTAATCAAATCTTTACTTGCTCAAGCGCTATATCTTTGAGTGTTTTTTGTTTCAGCACCGTTTATTCCAAATACTCCCCAGTAGCCTACTTGTGTGGACTTACTTCATAAGTCAACATGACCTAAAAACATCACCTGCTCGCGTCATTTTCCGGAAAATGTCGTCATTGGTGGTGATCCTCTTTTGAAAGGCTTCAGAGATACCCTTTTGAGGTCAACTTAATATGAGATTAACTTTTCTCTTCTTCGCGTTCGGTTTGTATTGCATTGGGTCTTGAACACTTCAGATGCACAGAAACTACGCCTACCGCTTGTGTTCCATAACAAATCGCTCAATCACTCTGTGGAAGAAGGGCAAACTTTTTAGTGAAAACTAAGTCATCTAGAAGGTAGTGTAGAGCACCGAAAAGACCATGCTCTCAAGAAGATGGGCTCTAAATTCGATTACGCTAGTTGGTTGTTAGCTTTAAGGGAGAGAAAGGAAGTTTTAGCACATCTCATGCAGCTCATCATCTTGTACAAATTTCTTAAAGCTGTTTTCTATCTTTGTAAGAATAGATAGAAAAGCAATTTCTAACGATGCGATATGCGACGATGGTGCTCTACAGTCCGTATGTAAGGCAACTCCACTGGCTGTCGAGCAGCGCTGAAACCGGTTGCATTTGATTCGATGATGTCAAACGCTTTTTCGCTGTTGGAATAGATTAAAAGATTAGTAAACGTAAGCTGATATTCTGCACTCTACAGGCTTAGCCACAGTTTGAATGCAAACAATCTTGGCGTGGAAACTGCCGTAGAGACGTTTGGACGGATTGCTAAAGTAAATGAACCTGTAGTCTGTAAGAATGTTTAAAGCCTCATCGAGGATGTTACCTTAAAGCCATACACGTGTTTCGGAGGTATCGCCCCTTCATCAGTGGCCCACGCCACACACCGAGCTCTACCTTACAGCAGAGAGCGGGAATGTATGTGGTGGCAGCACAACGTACAATGGCATTGTGTTATGATTGAATTTAATTCGAAGTGCTTGACGTTTTCTATATGGCAAGCTTTGCAGAGGACCTACAGTGCGCCCTTCAAAGCGGTTTTTGTTCACAAAAAGCTTGCAGTAACTCCCAATACACACGTTTCAATTACCGAAGTACTAATCAGAGTTTGAATGTTTTTTTTTGACAAGCAAATACAACGTTGCTATTATACTATTACTTGACAATATTATAAAATTTCGGCGCAACTTATTCACTCTAGAGCCGGGAAAGAATAAACTGATAGCGACTTAATCAACTAATTAGTCAACTGGATACCTTCAAACAGGGAAGAAGGTGTACTTCATGCCAAGCCAGAACAATCTTTTGTCTTACTGGCACTGTTCTTAATGGTATTTGGCTGCTTAGGTTTCGGAAAATAGATCTTCAGGCTCTCAACAAGCAACGATTTGCAGTAACGTCAATTATTGTTAATAAATAGTATAGTAGCAACTCCGTGCTTGTTCATCAAGAAAGACACTAAATCATTGCTCACAAAACTCAAGGAAGATAGAAATGAACGAGGTCATCCTCCGCTCTCAAATCGCTTCCTTTTGAGGCCGTTTGTGGGTTAGGTCTCGAAGAGTGAGTATAATCCGCTCTAATCAAGAGGTCATAGCATTACCTAGTTATAGAGCTGCGCTTGTCTATGATCCTTTCTTTATTTCATGGTTTGGAGGAAAGAATATAAAGTAGCTTCTCTCCACCAAAAATGCTGAGTTCACTCGGCAGAAGAGAGTGAAGTAGAAATTTTTAGTTGTCAACTTAGTGGCAGCGGTATACGGTAGAACACCGTTCAACTTCTGAAAAATGAGCCGCCTACAATGATTTTCTTTGTTCCATTTTTTCTCCTCTCTGCTTAACACTGATTGAGAGGTTCATTAAGTATCATATAGTAAGTGTAGCACCAGTTCGCTTCCATATGAGTTGACTTGGTCGGTAGTGGATGTATATGGCTAGCATTCAGGGTTAGGAAAGTGTTATAGAACCGAAAGTGTCATTTCTTTTTTGTTCTAACCTCTGTAGAATAGGAAAAAAATTTAGATTTGTCAAAACGGATTTTATCAGACTCATTTTCCTCAAGAGTAAACTATTGCCATACAAGAATATCTATTATACTGTTTGAAAGCAACATTATCTTGTGTTAAAGAATGTGCTGAAGTGAGACGACCATATCATATAAATTTAGTGGAAAGTTCTTATCGAACACTCGTTTTGTGAACGATATTCCCATTTTCAAAAGTGTTATCAGCGAAGAACAAAGTAGAGCGCAATCGATGCAAGGAAAATGGAATGATCGTGGCTGAACTTAAGCAAAAACCATCTAATAAGGAATAGATGACACGTTCAAATAAACTCGGTGCAATCTGTAATCTGACTAAACACATCCTCTCATTATTCTCTCCGCATTCGACGAATACGCTAACGATGTAAAGTAAAATTGGTGCAGGTGCAGGATAGAAACACGGATCAGATTAGAGCATCTGATAGAAGCATCCGGTTATCTATCGAACACGGAATTCTGCGCTCTCCTGCACTTGCTAGCCCTTATAAAGTTCACCTAAACAACAGAAAACTTGCAAACTTCTCAGCCATACAGATAGTTTCCTTCAACACTCAGTACCTACAGTACGGGTGAACGATTTCTTTTGAAACACAACCATCATGGACAACTTTAAACCAGACTAGGCAGTTCTAAAATGAGAAAAATATTGCATCGCCAAAATCTAATAGTGCTGATAAAAAACGGAACATTGGTAGTTGAATGATATGATGACAGAAACGTTCTTGGGTACGAAGAACGATTGAAATACCTCCACGGAGATATGATTGTCTTTTGCTGTGGACAGATGAACGACCTTCATTGTCATTCATGTCAGTCAGATCTGTGAGAAGCTGTTTTATGGCTCTCGAAATGCTATTTACAGATCAAGCGCACAGTACAGAGCGTCGCTGTGATAACATGACCACGAGAGAAAAAACAGACAGAAAATAAACTGTGTCTGCATTATCCATGACAGGTTATTTGATTCAGCAGTTATCAACGTACGACAGCATAAAAAATGTGCAGTATGATTTGTGTATCATTGAATATATTGAGCTGTCTCATGATTGCTTTCCTCACTAATGTTTTATCCATTTTTTTCACTAATCCAAATAGGGATTTTGCTAAAAGACTGTGGCATGTTGAGGAATGTCTTGGTAGCTCTAGCCAACGGATGAGATACTAAAATAATAACAGGAAATTAGGATACTAAGCCAGGATATCAGCTGCCAGACCCGCTAGCTAAATTAAAGCTCAGGTTCTATGCTTGGGAGATCACGCACTCGGCTTTGTGGGCTTGTACCACGACTTGCTGTTTCGGGAACTGCTTTACAACAAGCAAACAATCAGTGTCGACATCTGCTGTGAATAACTCTGAAAGTTGATCGCAACAGTGTTAGAGAAGAGTCTCAAAGTCTCAAACAACACAATGTTATGCTTCTCTATGATAACGCTCGACCTTACATTGCAAAGTCGACTCGGCATTTTGGAAAAACTGGACTGGACCACGGTGCCACACCCATCGTATAGCCCTGATGTTGTTCCAGTGCAGTATCTTCGCTTTCGCGCCCTGAACAATATCTGTGAGAAAAAAGTGTAAAGACTGTAACGAGCTCAAACAAGATTTCACCGACATCCTCGATCGATAACCTCATTTTTTTCTAGGAAGAAGGCATCCAATCCCTGCCGAGCAGGTGGTTGCACATCATTGATCATGTTGGTGATTATACTGCTGATTGATTGATTTCTTTGATTAGTAACAGTTGAATTAACAAAAATATTGGAATGAAAGAGGAATTATGAAAGAGGACAGAGTCAACCCTAAAAATCTGATGAATCAATCAGTCGATGGAAAGAAGTGTTGGAATTCGCACAATAGATGTCATGACCGATCATGTGAAAAGTTTTTGAAAAATCTCAATAAAATTGTAGGCCTTAAAGCGACAAGTTTAAGATTGAGTTCTGATTGAGTTCTTACAGGTGATATATTGGGAAAGTCCATTACCCCAATATATCGCCTGTAAGAATGTACCGAGCCTTTTCGAGGTTGATACGTTAACAAAAGAAAACAGTTGGCCAGAAGATACTGCCCGTTGTCTCCTTTTGTGCTCAAATAAAAATGCTGCTAATAACTGCTATAAAAGCCTGTGCTCCAGATGCTTCATATGTGCTCCATTTGCTCGACGGTGAACCCATCATGCCACAATTTTGATGGAGGAACTAGTTGTTGAACCTTAGCCAAGATGTACAAGTTTCATAAATCTAAGCTATTAGCGGAGCTCGTTGAATAACTGTCATTCGACAGATATCAATGATTTTTTCCTCCAAATTTCTCACTTTGCATATATGTGATTGTATATGGCTGTATATGACTTTCATTTGACTATTACATACACTCCTCTTTCGAGCTTTATTCTAGAAGATTCTACTTGGCATGACTAAAAAGATGTGCACCTCGAGAATGAGCTACTGTGGACAATCGACTATGATCAACTGGCTCTGAAGAGGGTGAAGACGTTCTAACAGGTAATCTAATGAAAATCATGAAGCAATCTCGTTCAAGCCGAAAAAATCTTAGAGAATATACTGATCATTCACAGCGAGGTTGAGTGACAGTCGGTTCTCATTGAGGCTCAGAAGTTTTGTCTTGATTTCTGTGATTGGTAATGAGAAGCCATTACAGAGTAAAACTATTAAAAAGTTGTTATCTACTCAAAATTCAGCAAATTTCGGTCGTTGAGATATATGCCGTCGGTACAGAATTTTTTCTACCCACCAACTGCTCAACGTGTAGAATTTGATATAGAAGAAGATAATGGAGCTAGTCATAAAAACTGTTTCAATATGTTATCGATGAAATGCTGTGATAGGCTTTATTTTTGACATTCGTTGTTGCAGTAATGTACAGGTGCGATAATCGGGAAAAAAACTAGATGGAAGAGAGTTAATGGGGATATTTTTTTTTCTACGTTGCTATTAAACACACTTTCACAGTAAAGCGCTACGCGGAGTGGAAATCGCTGACCTACTACAAAGTTATTGCGATGTGTGCACAGTCACTTCACACACCCACAAATCAGTATGAGGACGTTTTAGCTCGACAATTGCCAAGTATTTAAAGAGAATCATCTCGACCGGAATTCTACCACATTCATGAAAAAGACGAATTCCTATACAACAGTCGAAACGAAGCAAAAATAGACTTCTGTGGAGGATGAGTGCAAAGAAACAGATCGACTGCAAGAAGTTGATTAGCACAATAGATGTGATGAATGGTCGATTCAAATATTTGACCCGAAACACACTTCTTCACTGTACGGATCCCGATACTTCTAACATTCAATTTGTCTCTTCGCGATCATCGCTCGTTTAAAATCATTTCTGCCTCATTAACCCGTTCGGAAAGGCGTGTAGTTGTACTGGTGTACGATTGTTCGAAGACCTGTCACGCTGCACAAAAATTTTCCTCAAATTTTTGGTAATTACTAGATGCTTAAACGTCGGTGAATTCAAAAATGAGCTAGGTTTTGAAAGGTCCTTCTTATTGCAATTAAATGACGAAATAAAATCATGATTCATACTCGGTTTATTTGTTTCCTGTGCTGCGGTCTGTGACTGGCTTTCCGCTGAGAATTCAATAGCCATTCGATGCCTCATATCTCGGCGACTTTGAAATAAAATTCTTTTTTGAAGGTCTCTATAGAGGGCCATAGAAGCGAAAAGAAGATTATTTTCACTGCCGAAGTAACAAGTCCGTTGCATGAACACTTTACAGGTTTATTGATACTTATGAAAAAAGTTTATATGATAAAGGCTTTTCTCTTCATGAAAAGTGGAAAAAGATACCACGTATCAAGAAAGTTAACTTTGTTTCTTTGAGTAAAACACATCCTAAGAAGAAGGATCTTACTCACAACTGGGAATGAACACTATTTTCTCAGTTTATCAGAGTTTTTGTAGTCATTCCATAGCATAAGAACGCTGGTTTTGATGCTGAGCTTATTCGTATAACCAGTTTTTATGATATGTCCTACCAAAGAAGAGAAGAAAACGTTCTGCTTTCTGTGCAATTAGCCTGTTGTTTAAACTTTACAGCCGGTTTCGTTGGCAGCTGTATAGTTAAATTTTGGCACTGAGAATGCTTTATCTATAGAAAAAGACTATTATTGAGAGGAATTTAATCGCATTTCTAGTATAAAGGACGTCTAGTCATTCTAAAAACCCCTACTTTTTCATAAAGCTATGCCCTTAAGATAGAAGTTCATTTCCAACTCCTTTGCACGTATCTTTCGACGATTTTGTAGGAGCACAATTTGAAATTACATTTTCTACAATGTACGAATTCGAGAAAAGATTTACATGAAGACTTCCGACTATATAGCCGTTGTAAACCTTGATAGAGCTCACATTCATCATTTTGTGGAGTATTTCTTTGAAAAACGTGCTTTTTCTTCATCCAAATGATTCATACTTTTTACTCGTGTTGTAGATATCTACTCAAAATATACAACAACCAGCAACTTATACAATGAGCATCGGTTAACAACAAATTATTTTCGCCTATACAAATGTACTGGTTAACAATTTATTCTCGCTGCGTTGGATTCGTAATTCGTGCAATCAAAAAACAGTACTTAATGCTCTTCCACTAAATTAGTAGTCATTTGATAGCTGGAGTAATGGAGACCTTGGTACTTGGCTTGTTTGCGCAGAAACCGTTTTAGATAGATAGATTGGAATAGTTTCCTGTCACGAAAAATACCATATTGCTGAAGAGTTTTCTATAACTATTTCTGCCAAGAAACGCGCTCATGTGTCCTAATAATCTGCGTTCTCAATGAAAAATGGCATCCTTTGAAAATGAACGAATTTCCAACTCCTAATGCGCATTCTTATCGCATTTTTCGTGAGATTGAGACCGTCTTTTTCTGAAAATCACTCATCCGATGGCGGTACATATGTCTGTTTTACAATCAGCTCCCAAATATCGAGCATATACACTACGTAGAAGTCTATCAGTTACTGGCACCTGAGCAATACTTTTCCTTGAACGCCTTCCATCGTCATCAAAGAGTATGGCAGGATTTTTGAGCAGTGAGACCTTCTTTGACCACTCATCTAATCGCTTCATCAGTGCCCTCTTGATGTGAATGGCCATAATACATTAATTATTAATTGGTATTTCAAAGGTTTTTCCTTCTCTGTGGTTTAAGAAGGTTGAATTTGCTTGTAATTTCCTCAGTCCCATCGACTACTTCCGATGGTGTATTTCCGAAGGCAGTGAATGCTGAGTGACAATAACGAACAAACAAAAAATATACAGCAAATACTAATTCCTCAAAACGCCTGTGGCATTTTGCAGAAAGCTTCTCTATAACGCAAATGTATTTAAACCCTTGTCATATATATGAACTATAGATAATTCGTAGAGTTCAGCAAAGTAAATGCATCCAAGAAATATAAGTGAGTGATGATATCCATGGGAAGCAGAGGGCAGACCACTCTCTGGTTTATAAGTAGACGGCCACAACCACCCACACGTGATCACAATGAAGTTATTTTAAGTGGATGGAAATTGAAAGAGGTGCAAGGAATCTCCTTTAAGTGAGTACTGACAAGTGTGTAGAACACGTAAGAGAAGTGGCATGCTCAATTACAAAGATCAACGACCGAATAATACTTATAGCAAAATATAAATGGATTCATATAGAGTCAATATCTGCATCATAATAGAAAAAAGGCCGTTCTGAGATTCTGCAGCTACAGGGTCACAGCTCTGGACAAACACTATAATATTAATTTGGATTGCTGAGAGTTATCGATGAAGTGGTATCGCAATCAGTATGCTTCATCGTTTTTCAAACTATTCATTTTTTTTTCTAAATTTCAATCCCTGTGATGACTTTTGAATATTGTATAACGGGAATTGTCATAACTTAAGATTTACATCGTTATTTACGATTGTTTATATAGACCTCGCTCAAAACAATAGTAATCTGATAGCGTGTTTTGAGCCTTTTAGAAAGTCTGGTATGGCACTTATACAGCACTAGAAAGGCCGGTTTCGTCTTTACACGATAATCAGTGGCACAGTGCCTTTCGGCTCAGCCGATTCCTTGCAGTGGATTACTCACCCTGTTCATAAAGGAATCGGCGCGAATTATTCGAATCACCGCACTTTTATCGAGACAAAATCTCCGACATTCCCGTGACTACAGTTGGGTTCTTATGGCTGGTATAATAAATCATACCTTTACTTTCACTGCTTATGTAGACCTCGCTCAGCAACAATAATAATATGGTAATCTGACAACATGTTTCGAGCCTTTTATGATGCCTGGTATGGCACTTATACAGTACTAGAAAGGCCTTAGAGACTTATATTGTAATATCCTTTGCACAACCTATGACAATCTAATGAATGGCAGAGGGAGTATGACTGTGTAATAAACTGGTACTTGACTTCATTTAGGAAAGTTATACACCTGCCAAAGGCATATGGTTGATAGAGTAAACAATGATTTGTCAAAGTAAAACGAGAAACCAAGAGATTTAATGGGATCGGAGAAGAAACCAATAATCAAATAACAAAATTCGCCCTCCGCTTTGTAATTCGCTTTGCGCGTAATGATTTCTATTGTCGCCCGAACGGACTAACCTCGTAGAATACTGGCCGAGTACGCCTTTCTGAAATCTCGAGGATTGCCAAGGCTAAGTGTTCCGTATGGTCTTGAATGCAGGAAAGTATTGAAGAGCGGATGGAGTTGATTGACACGTTGAGCTGCAGAGCATCACTGTCCACTCGGCTATCTGCCCCATGAATGGTCGATCGAAATAAATATTGTAATGTTCAGCTACCTCAGAAATGTTGGAAGAGTTCTTATGTATTTAACACGTGCACGCATATTGAAGATGCAGTTTGTACACGCAGTAGCTTGCATTCAAGTGAAAATCTATGGGGTCTAGCCAAAACAACTTGGTTTTGTTTAAAAGTACCTAATCCGCCTCCATTATTTACAAATATTTGAGTCCAGCCAAATTCAACAAATGCACTCGGAGCTGGTCATCGAAAGTGATGTTACTTGCATTGAAGGCACGAATCAATTGATAATTGTCATTCGTAATATTCTACAATGTTTTAATAATACGATATTTTAGTTTAACATCATACCCTGTCATGAAAGAAGAATAGCTAGTGATCAAAATGTTGAAACAGTACAGTTTCGAGTGCAACTTCAGCTTTAGTGTTTAATACCAATTTGTGCTTACCACTTTAGTTTAGGTGAGGGTTAATTTGCAATAACATCGATGAGGACAAAATATAGCTGAGAGAAAGCTAAACGGGGCTCTCAGTTCGTGTAGTGGGTAGCACATGTGTCCCCATCAAGGTTAATCGCAGTTCGAAAGCTCCTCATGAGGCTACGAGTCTTGCTCATATCTTGGTATCCCCGTGGCCAAGGACCTGTTCAGAAAGTGAAATCTTTTCTAAAAGACTGTGACTGTATTCGCTGATCAGATAAGATTTTCCTGCAATAGTTATTATCACTCAATCGAGCATTGACCAACTTTCAAAGATAGTCCAGTGACAAATCTCCAAAGTCAATATTGAGCCTGGAATGGGATATCTTTCAAATATAAAAAGAATAAGTGGTTAGATTCGTTGGAGCCCAGCCGTACATGAATTTCGTCGTGCTCCATCTTTATTGAGCTTTATAGAGACTTTCTAGCCAGAGAAAGTAAAATTTATAGCGACAGAGAAAGTCACTTTCTACGCTAAGAAAAGCCCCTGCATAGAACGTAGGAACTGGAAGTGATCTCAAATCGATCACATGCGTGACGGATTCAGAAAAAGAGACAGTTTGGTGAGCTTCAAAAGGCGTCAACAATGTGCATGATGAAATTCAAGTTTTGTGGCTATGACGTAACTACTTACTCTTTCCAAAAATTTAAACATCTTTTGCGGGCGATAATAACACTGTCATTGTTACACAAGTTGTTGCTCCAAAAGCAATACCCAATCTTGCTCAGACAGTTCAAACCCGCAAAAAAAAACATACCTAGAGATACGCCAATTTGAGGAACTTAAAGTCGAGTAAAACGCTTCTCTGAGCACGCATTACACGGAAAGACAGCGTAGAAGATTTCAGTATGAATTTAGCTACGTGTATGAGGATGCTGAGTGATATGCAAAACATTCGACTACAGGCGTGCAACCACTACTTCATCGGGGCCACCTATCTTTCCTTACTATGATGCATCGGAGCAATCCGCAACCAACCGTTAACGGGCTTCGTCTGATGAACGCATATCGATAACAAACTTAGTTAAGGTGACAGTTATTGGATATATATATATATATAAATTTTCTCACTAATTCTAGTGACTTTATTAAAGTCTTTATTAAATTCTGGCCTAGAATCCGCTTTGTTTATTTGTCTATTTTCAGATATGCCCAAGTTATGGACCCTAAAAATCAACATAGTAACTGAGTTGCATAAGGCAGGAATCAAAACAGCCGACATCGTTGTAATCGAGTGGTTTCGAACCAGCAAGTGTCCACAGAGTTGTGGAAAGTTTCAGTGAGACTGAAGCGGTTTAGGATCGATTTAGAAAAGGTTGTTCAACCATCAGGTCGATTCCAGGAAACATTCAAATAATCCGCTGCCAACTTTAATGTAATGAAATCCGGAGCGTTCGATGTGCAAAATGGTTCGTTGAATCTCAGGATCAACGAGTGGAGCGTGCAAAACGTTACCAAAAATAAGCTGAAGCTGCACAGATACAAGATCGCTTGTCATCACTTTCAAGACAGAAAGATGAAAGAAAAACGGCTTTCAAAGGTTTGTCGAATGATTCGTTTCATAGCTGGTGTTCGTATGTCAAATGTCCTTTTTACGGACGAGAAGATATTCACAGTCAAACCACTCCAAAATGGTCACGATCGACATCCACTTCTCAAGAAGGATCAGTAGTCAGAGTAGTAGAAGGGCTGTAGTCATTATCTGGCTTCTGTGATGGTCTGAGGCCGCTTTTGCTTCACCGAAAGACAACCGTTGGTCTTCAAGAGCAGAAAACGTCAAAATCAATACTTCCAGCACCAGCAACAAGTTTATGGGCGTACTGGAGCCTTGGAGTACCCAACACTTTGGCGCCAACGGATTTACGCTCCAGCGGGACTGAGCTCCTTATGCATTGAGCACGCTCAACGACTGCCATGTGTCAAGAGTTGTTTCCAGGGTAATGGGGCAAGGACATTTGGCCGTCAAACTCGCCGAATCTTAACTCGATGGATTACTACGTGTGCTCCACACTGAATGAAAAATTCTCGGCTACTTGTTACACTACTGTAGATGTGCATGAAACGGTTTTGACAGACGCGTGGGGCGGAATTACGGTGAAAACGTGTTCGAATATTTTTGAAAATTCCTTAAACAATTTCGTAAATGTTTGGAGGTCAAAGGTGGCAATTTCGAGATTTTTTTATAACCGTTTTTATCTACTGTTGTAGTCGTTGATCTAATAAACGTAATTATTCTCCGATTGGATGAATTCATTCGTTTATGTGATATTCTTGTACTGTTGAAAGATCTGAAATAGATACCAGAACTTTTTTAACACCCTGTATAAATAAATAAATAAATATATGTATATATAAAATCTACACTAGTCCTTTATTTTACCAATATTATAGCAGTGGTATGATGTTACAACTATATGTCCGATGTCCGAGAATGCCGAGCAGTGTGCGAATTTTGATCCCCGATGGTGGCCCTGGTGATGCAGTGGTGGCACGCTTCCCAGTGGGTGAAATGAAGATTCAACTCTCGCTTCTGTGGTAATTTTACATGTTACTCATTGACTTCACAAATGTAGTTATAACATCATGGCGCTGCTATAATATCGAGTAAAAAAACCATGTAGATATGAAAATCTTTATCTTCATGCAGGAGCCTGAAATATCAACACCTAAACTATTCAAGGTGCTATGGTTAAACCTCAGAAACTCAAAGATCAGCAGCAAAAAAGGGTGCCTTGAGACCTTTCCCTGTATGTGAGACTGATTTTTTGCCATGAAACGAGCTTATTCTTCAGGCTTTGTAAATTCTGTATAGCTGGTCTTTGTTAATTATTTTAAACGATTGAACAGAACGGTGAGTGCTGAAAAGATACGTTCGATGCGATTGAAGTTTGGGTGCTCCATCTTCTTGCGCTTTGAATGTGAAAGTGTTTTGCTGAGAAGATACAGGTTAATCTGAGCTTTCCACTCGCTGAATAAGACCGCCGGAGCGTTGTCCAATGCTAACTCATCTTAAATTAAAAGACATCTTGTGAGCTCACAGAACATTGTTTTAGTATTAGTATATTATCAAATCATTTGCTGTTCATTGCGCATTCAGAACGATAATTACAGACTCTTCATTCGTTTCTGCGACATGTCGTAGATAATTTGCGTGTTCCTCTAGACTGTGTAAATTTGTGTAATTTTCGTCTTAGAACGATAGTCATGGAATAATCGGTATTTGCTCAAGCACTTCATATCTTGTGAAACCTGACCACTAAAGGTATAGGCTAGTGTGCGTCGTTAACGTATGATGTGTTTGTCCCAATTTGCAAGACAACTTGGCGTATGCAGCAGTAACGTAACGTTTGCTTGTTTCAGTCGTTTGTTCTCCAGCATTTGATTGCCATATCGTCTCAATTTAGTTTTCATATGTTTCATATGACTTCTTCAGTAACGGTACTGAACGATTTTCACGAAATGGTGTATCGCTAGAGCACAATATTTGCAATAGTGATGACAATTTTGTCACGATACCGGAACTGTGTTCGTAAAGTTTTAGAATAGCTCATAACAATCATTTAACGCGGGATATGAGCTCTTCTGCTGTTCAAAGCGTTCATGAGCATAATTATATTGTAAACCTTCCTAGCAATAAAAGTGGGACATGGCAGCTTCCTTTTGCACACCTGACATAGTTTCATGGATTTTTGAACAGACGGGCACGTCTTTTGCACATTTCTTGAACTTCTGCTCGTCCTACATGGGTCTCCCCCTCATGCTCAATCTTGCTTATAATGACTCTAGGTATTTATAGACCACAGAAGGCAGACAGTGCAAATTATTACTAATGTTTTATAGGTCTTTGCTCTTCTGGCATACAGTCGTCCAATAATTGACATGTAAGTATGAATTTTCGTGTGTAGAAAGCACTAAAAATCTGGCCGAGATTATTTGGCAGATAGGCAAATGTAATATTAAAGACTATTTTCGAGTTCTTTGTTAGTTTACATAATTGTTTATTCATTTTTTTGTCCTATATTAATTCATAATAAGAGTAAAATGTCACAATTTTTATCATGGCTAAATCAGTAGGTTGGATTTTGATTCTGAAAACGTGCTCAAATGAAAGCCCACCCTCATGCAGTCGGTATAAAGGTAAGTGGACGTGTATGACACAGATACCGGCGCAAAAACTGTAGATGACTTTGTGCTCTGGATCCGGTGAGTGTCATTTATAGACGTTGGAGAGTGGCAATTTTGAATTCATGCATTTGTGCCATGACATTTCAACAGGAACTGCATGAAGAAAATCGAATCCACGTGCACATTAGACCTATACAAATATGATACGATCATATCTATACACGTGGAACGCGTGTGGCGCAGTGGTGTTCTGCGGCATCGTTAATCGATGGGCGAAGGTTCGAGTATACGTTCCGGGCTCGTTAAGCTCCCTCCGAAGTCGATGAATTGGTGCTCTGACTTGGTACATTGGTGGGTCACCGCGAGTTACTGTGCAGGCCGAATATGCATTCAATCGCCTCAATTAGAGCTAAAAACTGAAGGCGAATACATTATTCACAAAAGTTTTCGAAGGTTTCTACGTCTGTTTTCAATTGGAGCTTGAATATTATCGCCTTCTTTATGAATGCCGTTTTAGTCTATTCTGCCTGAATAGCTGCGTCAGTGCGCTTCCAGATGCATTTGGAGATGTTAGGTGATTCCAAACAAGTATGGCTAAAAATCCGGCTCTAGATCAGTTTGATTTGT
This sequence comes from Parelaphostrongylus tenuis, assembly GCA_019055375.1. Classification (NCBI taxonomy): domain Eukaryota; kingdom Metazoa; phylum Nematoda; class Chromadorea; order Rhabditida; family Metastrongylidae; genus Parelaphostrongylus; species Parelaphostrongylus tenuis. The sequence continues at coordinate 126,645 of JAHQIW010007485.1, forward strand.
CCGTTAAGGTCAGATCTGTCATCCTAATAATTAATTACATCCTTACCTTTACCCTACCCGCTCCCTTCTACAGTCAGTATTCCTTTTGACGGCCAAGAACTGAATTTTACACCTTGGATTCACGTTGCTAAATAAATAAGTGACATCGATCGACTTTTCGTCAAAAATGGCAATGGAGATGTTAAAAATGTTATGCGTAATCTAAAATGTCCAACGCTTGGTAGAGACTTGGAAGAAGTGGATACGAAAAGGCGAACGAAGGTATTACAGCTGAAGTAAGAGGTAAGTGTTTTGAGAACCTTGAGTTTTAAAGCCACTGAATGTTAAAAAAACCGGAGATATTGTTTTCCTACTTTTTCACATAACTCGTTACCGCGCTTACTGTGTCAATTTCAGCACTTGTAGCACTTAAGTCGATTCCTCGCACTCGTCCTCCACAAATGTTTTTTGAAACATTTTGCACGTTTTCCATTCCTATAAAGTATATATACCCAATAACTCTCAGCTTTACTGATTTTATGACGATATGTGCTCACCGGACCAAACTTACTGATTTCTCACATCTTCGATGCCTTATACCGCAGAGAGAGTGATAGCAGAGCAAGGGCTCCGATATTGTCGTGGGTAGTAATCGCCCCGATAAGGACGAGACCGCAGTTCAAGTTTTGTTAAAGTTGAGAGTTTTGCATATAGCTCAGCATTCCTGAATTTCGCGTAATGTTTCGATTGTTGTTTGAGAATTTCGTCTTCTTGATGATGTCGCACAACGCTGCTTGAGTCGACTACTTTTGTAGTCTTGAAAAGGCAAGCTAAGGCGTTCCTACGTACTATGCAAGAGAGCTTCCGGAGAGGGAGTCGAACTAGAACCTTGCTTCTCGATAGCTTCACCACTAACCAATTCACTATCTAATCCCTCCCTCTGAGCTAAACATTTATTTTGACCATCGGGAGTTAACTGTAAACGTCTTGAACCTGACTTTCAGTACAGAGCAAAGTGTCGTAAAACGGTAAAAAAAAGGACAAGTGTTGAAGAGACAAAAATTTTTATAGCCATTACCCTCAGTTAGGAGTATAAGATAGCCGCAGTAGAGGAATTATCAAAGTTCCATTCTTCCTCATGCATGCCGCGTTATCGCAACCAATGTTTTGACAAAAGATTTGAAAGTCCATCCACTTCGTCAACAACTCAATGTGTGACCGATGAGACAATATGGCTTACACAAAGGCTGTTCGATCCTATCAATAGGAGCTGTGGCGAAATATAAAAGCCTGGACTGTGTGGATCAACGAGATCTTCGAAATCTGAGAAAATAAAGCTATCGGAGTTGATCAATACTCAAAAGATGCGCCATGCACTCCATGAAACATCCTTTGTGGCAATCAAATGCTTATTAGACTTTTACAATGTTTATCGGTGGCCTACTGATTTATGAAGTCACTGCTGCTATCCTCTTAGACAAGTTTGACAGCGAATCGTAGGCCCCACAAGATCGAAGGCCTCGTAAGCCTTGAGCGAAGGGTCGAACCATTGACTATGAATTGATCAACCACGTGTGTGAACACCTCTACCCATTGCGCCCAAGCGCGCTATCGAACACTTTATGCTGGAAAAGTAAAGTCAGCTTCTAAAGTATGTTGTACATGTGAGGCACAAATATAGGCTCAAATTGCCCAAATAGTGCGCGAGAAGTTACATGCTTAGAAATTTTGTTCATACTGGTATTGATTCTTACATAAGTGGAAATATAGCACATTTGCAGTCCTTATACGTATGTGAAAGAAGAACTAGTGAGCCGCGAATACGAAGAGAGTCAGCGAGTGATTAGTTTATTAGCATACGCTCCACCTGATATAAGGAGTTTGGCGAGAAGGTTCCTTTTTTGAGCGGTACTCACCGAGGAGAGTTTGACTCGAACGAAACGAAGGCGAACAGCAATGGACGATAGACACGAATCATTGGCTTTAAAGAAGATAAAATTCTGCGAAACCTTAGCCGGATGAAATTTCCATCGGCAACCTCATGCTGCAGGCTTCATTAACAAAGAAAATATGAAGAAACGTTTAGGAGGCAATATCAAAGAATGTTGACTGTATATACGAAATAAATACTATCTGTATAAATTATTGAGTGCAAGTAAGAATTCAGTTCCAAAATGCAAAGTGAAGTTACGAAATAAATTTCCATCAACGAAAGCTCAATTAGTGGTGAGACATTAGCTTCTTCTGAAGGCAAACTGTGCTGATTAGCATTGATATCCACATATGCTACGAGCATCTACCCATCCCATAGAAATTTGCTCAACGATTCATCACTTTGCTATGGCAAAAAAAATCTCTCTTTTTTAGAATTGTCAATGTTCGATTGAACTAAACGAGATATCTCTACACTCTACCTACCAGCGACAATCCCTGTGCCAGGCAATCCAAAAACTGGTTTTTCAAATTGTTAAGTGTTGGGAACTCTTTTCAGGTGATACCACTAAAATAACATATAAGATCGATAACACATAGTTTTAATGCAAAAAATTCAGACAAAAAAATTTTGTGGCTATGTAAAATGCTGAAATCAAAATGGGCTAGATGCAACGCAAATTGTACCCATTCGTGCATCTTGCTCGTTATGTCTCGATAGCGCGAAAAAGCTAGTTGATTCTAACCAAAATTCTGAGATAGCAATACTAAAAAATCTCTTAGGTTATGCACATCGGCGATAGGTTTTCAGACGAGACTGTTGCTTAATTTCTGATCTAGAGGAAGGGGGATTAGCAGGCTCGATTGAGACATTCGCGGTCAAATCATTGCCCTGCACGTGTTAAATGACATAATAACCAGTGGCACTATTGTGGTTCCCTGTGCCCTGCCAGTTCAAATAAATTTATACTGGATCAATGAGTCGTATTTTCGAAGAAAGTAGCAGTACATTAGCATTTGACGGTAAGTGATAGTTGATTCTGACGGTCTAGAAAGTAATCGAGAGTTAGTATGACAACTTTAAGTTGGTTAGCCAATAGTGACTGTGCATTGAAAAGACACTGGAAAGGTGAGAAAGCTTAACAGTCAGGTGCCAGAAGAGTTGAACAAGTAGCGAAAAGATCTTTGTTAAGGTGTTGTTTCACACTTCACTTGGATATCATAAACGACGCATTTTTCCAAAGTGTGACGAAAGTTGATTACACGATAGATGACGGCTCATGGCGACACAGTTTTTGAGGAAAATAAAGCTTCTAAACACTCTAGAGACTGATTTCTGTTGGAGAATGGAAGCGATGGTCTTTTCTCCTGAGCCAAAGAAGGAATTCACCAGATCTTCTCGAACGCTGACAAGCTGATGGCAGATAATATTTCGACGAAATCGATGAAATATCATGAAAATGGCTGCTTCTTATTCAGCATTGATCCAGGAAATGGATAACTCCACAGTAGCACATTACTCAATTATTTTTGAGTATTAACAATGGAGACGTTGAACAAATTTGCACAATGAAACTCTGTCTCATACACCCACACGCACCGCACCTTTCACCAACCGGACTGTATTGCGACTATCCTGACAACAACTAGATGGACACTGCGAACGGTTTCTCTTTCCATCAATAAAGTTCGATTTGAGTCAGAAAAGATATTCTCTTTAGACTAATGCTCATATCGAAGGTACAGAACAATTGCGCTCAGGTCAGTTAGATAGCCTATATCGTGAAAGCCTACGAACGGCTCATTGTAAATATATGGTACTCCTGGCATTCATTGAACCTCCAAGTGTGTCACCGTTATATGGACCAGCCTCCCATTGTACCCTACCAAACTTATGGATATCTGAAAGAGAAAAGATGTTTCTAACCTTAAATGCGATTCAATCTGCTTGATTGATTTTGACTTTCTGCTCTGTTAACGATAATGATAACCGTGTTTTCTGAAAACGTTAAGTTTCTGATCTTAGGTACAGTTGAAATTCTTCAATTGATCTGACGACAATGCCGTCAGTGGTTGTCGATAGTTATGTGTCTGTGTGCGGATAACCGGCTTTAATTATCGACTGTACCATCTAAAACCTAACCTGCCTTGAAATAACGATATTGATTCTAACACCTTGTAAACCTTTAACTATCGTTCCATGATTTTCACGTAAGCACTTGAGACGTCGTTGAAATTACAACCACTGCATTCCTTTTGTCCTTTTACATCATTTCGCTTCTTTTTTTTTTTGATTTTCTGGAATGTTCAGTGCCTCTTTTAACAATTGCTATTTCGGTCATAAAACAATAATTTGTTTGAGTAAATATAATAAACATATTAAATGATTGAAAGGTCTGTGCTGTGTTACGCGATAAACACTAAGGTTACCACCTGAGGGTAAATATCTGAACACTGGGTCGCTTCGATGCTCATGACATCTCCAGTTTGCTTATCCATCTTTGTGCACACTATGTTTTCTTTTCCAGTAATTGTAATTAAAAACAATTATTTCATGCCGTAAGTGCTTTTGATTTAGAAGAGAATTCGTTATTTTCATTCAAAAAAGGATAATCCTAAGTGGATACACTGTTCAGAGCCGTTATTTTCATTTTTTTTTCGTAAATTATTGGCCAAAGCTAAAGCATAGTCATGAGGATAGAGCTGTTAGGAGAAGTCTTAACTCATTGTTTTTCAGTGCTAAGTAATACTTACTTGGATACATGTACGGTCCGTCTTCACGAATTGTGTGGACCCCAACACATTTCCAATTCGTCTCTTCCTCTCGCAGTTGTCGTCCATGGTGCTGGTTTGATTCCAAGCCAAGTAATGTAAAGATAAATTACAAAATAAGCACAGATTTGGTGATTAATAATGACTGTCCGCTACGTTGTTGTTGTGACGCCAACCTTCTTCTTTTACGGCAGAGATGAAAGTAAGAGTAAACGTCTACGCATTTGAGACGCGCCCTGTTCACTATTGTATCCGTTGCTTAGTCGAGCACAGTTGCGCGCGTTATCTTCGGCTAATGAGGCCTTAACGTTCGATTTTTCCGTTTTGATGGTGATCGCCCTGTTGTATTAGGTTTTCTATCGAACATACACACATTTTCATATCTAGCACAGTCGTCGACTCCACGGGTTCATTCCGCTGTGGGTAGCGAGCGCATTATTTCGTCGACGCGCTGCGCTGCGCACCGACTTGCGACACCTTTCTGCGCTCCTCCGCACTGCCCTCTTCGTTCGTCCCGATCTTACTGGCTACGCCACACCCGACGTGACCCTGTCATCTCCTCCCCTGCTCAATCGCTCCTCATCCTTAGCCCCTGTCTGTGTGTGTATGTGTATGTGTGTTCTCCTCTAACCGTGACCCCGAAGTCGTCCTCGAGAACGGCGTCTACCACTTTTCTTTTCTTTAATGCTGTGTGGTTTGACATCAATGTAAATGTTCGTCTCTCTAGGAAGCTTTTCAGCACTTGCAGCACTCGTGGTTTTTCATAACCGTCGTTTGAGTCAAGCTATGTGAGCACCTGAAACTGCACAGAAATATATCAGTGTGTATCTAAGTATCGCAGTGTGTGTCTTAATTTTTCACATGGAAGATCCTCGTGAGTCATCATTGTAAAGGGAACAGACACCTGGTCCGATCTAGTCCAATCCAGACTTTGTTCAACCTCGTCATGGGGTCGCCTATGTAGAACTGAACTGCGTGATCAATTTGCAAGCCGAGATGTTAAGAGAAGAAATGTTCGTCAGTGAACTGCAATAACCCGCATTCGAAGCAAAGTCGTTTCGAAAGAGTGGAGACCTCTCCAATCACTACTCTTCCAGCGGATTCGTCACTTTTATGCATTTTTCGTTCCTATGAGTCTTTTGATTGTTACCCGATTCCAAAGTCTCTTATTTAACGACCTTATGAGGAAATAACGATGAAATAAAGCCTAATTCGTTTTCAGCGATCTTGTTAATGCGCCAGAGATCTTCGTGTACTTTTCCATTTGAATGTTTTCTTTACACTACGATAATGTGCATTAAGTTTGTGTAATATTGTTATTCATAATGGAAACAGAAAGCCTTTGTGACTCCTACTTCTTTATATTTCTGGATGACGGTGTGAAATCAAAATTTTTCTTCTTTTTACAGTGACAAACGATACGCATGATTCCGAGTGATTGAATTCGCTTTGCTTCTCTTTTCCGTTAGCCGTACTGTTGGCAGTTCAAGGCAAAGTTGTTGGGAAAATGAATTCACTATTGACTACTGGTACGTGTGTTAGCAGGGTTTTTTTCAACTCCGATCAAGTCAATCTTATTTCTAGCAGCGCTATTGCCACTTGTGTTCTGCCAACTGGATGATGACACTTCACTACACTTTTCTGATATACAACATGGTCGATTGTTATGGATTATTGAGAACATCAGCTTGCCATGGATTGGATCGTACGAATTTTTGAGGTTAGTTCAAGTTATGTTCAGTTTAGAATCACTTTCAAATTTTATTCTGAAATACGAATCGTTTCACTTCCATGTTATGTCATGAATTCTTTGAAGGTTCATTGTCATGCTACCATTTACACCTTTGACTTTCTTAGCTATGCTTATGAGATTGTTTCCACAATTTTCAACTATTGTTCTCTGCCTATTCTTTTATCATGTCTGGATGCGATATGGAACACATCCATTAGAATATTGAAATACGAGCAAAACTTGAAAGATGAGTTGGATCAAACAAGCTATTGCCCTTTTTTGAGAGTTCACGTGTTGCCCACCAAACTCTGAGACCATTGTTTTGCCTTTCACTCAGAAACGTACAAGTCTTATAGAGGGTCTAAATGTGGATGTCACCACCCCTTTGGAATCGCTCAAGTTTGATCTATAAATTCATCCATTAGTAATCCAAACAAAGCGCGTTCTTTTGGTAGGTGTAAAGATCTAGTGCTTCTTCACATCAGCAAACTCGACGTGCGTGACCACGTAACAGCTCGTTGTTCATTAGTCGCTGTTTTTCCTGAATCTGAATTAAAATGCCATTAAGATCATTTTGAAAAGCGGTAATAAGATCAATAGCTTGATTTCGTGTCACTCTCTAGCGATCAAATGCACCAGGTTGTTTGATTCGTAATTGAATACACAGCGGTCTACGTAATTATTGTAAACCTACTTCTCTTCGAAATTAGAAGAAAAAAAATGCAGAAATCTAGCAATGAACAGTCACTCTTCTGTGTTAACATGTAGTTTTTGATCAGATTCCAAAGGCGAAAAGCATCCAACTCAAGTTTCTAGACGGCTGAATAATCGGACCTTAATTGTTTTAGTAATAGTTTATGATACCGTATTGTTATTAATGTAGTTAATGAACTCTCATATTGTGTTTACTTTTGATTCTCGTAAATCAACTCCATATGGAAACCAGATTTTCTTCGCGTGTTTATTTTTAGGCAGCACGTTTTGCTCTCACAGCTATTCCGGTTACTGTAGCGCTTGCTAGAGAAAGTAGAAACGAGTCGATAATGAGAAGGTCATGACAAAGTATGGTTGTCTTACTATGTAGGCCTTAAGGGTCAGTGATTCTGTGCTGCTTTCTGTTACAACGACTAGCAGACGGTCGTGAGACGCGTGCGTACTCGCATAAGTGTAGTCACATTCAGTGTTTGTATTCATAAGCGAACCGTGTCTCGTCCTGAGCACTTACACACATTGTATCCATCACCCAGCTGCTCGAGTACACTTCAGTATTGGAGCGAACTGCTCACATAACACGAATACAGAGGTGAGTTTGGATCCACGTGGACTTGCGGAAGTGAGCTTCCTCTGCCCTTCGTTCACCACAACTGTCCAAAATATTGAGCCGATAGGTAAACAGAAAATAGCTTTCACGTGCCGACATGCACGAAGAGCGGACACTAAGCTCGCGACAGTGTTAAAATGAGCCGTATCTGATGCGCATTATGTCGCCGTTCGCTTTGAAAAATGACATGAAACGTAGAGGCAAAGTAAAGTTACCACGTTGACGGATCGTCGAATGCTCACGATTTCTCTTCAAGCTTATGTCACAGTTGCTTGTGTAGCAGATTTTCCCTAACAGTTTCCACGCATGCAGTGAACATGACTTCTATTCGGATATCTCTTCAACAGTTAACTGCGACAAACATTGATTTGAGTGATTCTTCATGTTTATCCCAACATATTTCCACTCGTAGTGAGCTTATCTGGTGTACAAGTTTCCGAACTTGATCCAGAAAATAAAAATTTCTGTCGTAAGAACAAATATTTATTTTACCTATTTTGTGCAGGATTTTCTTTCGCATCGTTGGGTGTACTTCTGCAAATACTAGTCCAACAAGGGAGCCGTCATCGAGAACTCATTCGCAACTTGACTTCACCACGGTCGCCAAGTCATTTTGCTTCAAGACAATGCTTAGCCGCACGTTGCCAAGAGAACAAAGGAGAAGTTGACCGTTTTGGGCTGGGAGCACTTGGATGATCATCCGCCGCATTCGTCACATCTGTCTTCATCCGATTTCCATCTCTTCAGATCACTGGAGCAGTGGTTGAACATAAAGAAGTTTCGAGACATCAATGATTTGCGCCGAGAATTGACTGGCTGGTTTGCATCAAAGAATAATGAGTTTTATTAGCGCGGAATTGATTTGTTACCGGATCGTTGGCAGAATTGCATCCAAGCAGACGGAGAATACGTCAATTAATGATATTTGGTACTTTCGATTACTTGGAAAAATAAATTTTTGAGTTTTCGGATCGAGTTCGGAAACTTAGTTGGAGGCCTAGTAAATAGTTGAAATCTATAGTTCTTTGACGACTGAAAGCTTTCTCTTATTTTTACGAAAATAACATCGATACGATCAGGAGCCTTTCAAACTAATCTACTTAACTTTTCTTCTCGTCAGACTCCTAATTCCAGCATTAAGAAAGTGAACATGTAGGATTTTGTCTCGCAAAACATGGCGTTTATTCCGCAATGTATCGTTGGTGTTTGCGAGTGCAGCTTCTCCGTTGTCGGATATGAATAAAATCTAAACAATATTCCTCAATTTTTCGAAAAATTTCAACCCAAGTAAATGTCGATCTTCTACTTGGTTGTCGTAAAAATTACATACACATGGGGCGGTAGCACAAAGTTTCTTCTATTAGTCAAGATTCCATCATTTGTCTCAACTACTGCAAGTTATCAAAAAATGTCCATAATTTCTTAAAAAATCGCCATGGTCTGTTATGCGCTAATGTTGGTCCAAGCAAAGATCATAGTCAGTAGATTGAGAGCTTTCAAAATGTTTTACTCAGGCAGTTGAAGACACTCGCTTGATTCATGGAAGAAACTTTATTTATTCCAATTTTACAATACAGAAAAGCACGCAGATCTTGCAAAATTTGATAATAGAATCAATAATTGAGGAACTACTAAGTTACTTAAAAGGATTAAGTGAGAGAAGTGGATTTTTCGTATTGAGTAGTAAAGGAAGTTATCCAGAAGTGTCTCCAGCTGTTCGATCTCAATGTGCTCCGAACCTCTGCCCATGTTGAATACGAAAATGTGTAGAGGTTTTTATTCTCTCAATTACCAATGCTGCGTTAATCTGAAATTTCCCATTTCAATCACTCTCTTCTGTCTTTTTGACGAAATTCTCTTTTGCTAATTTAAGGCAGGTACTTCAATTTACTCCACATTTTGGGCATGTGAGCAGAAGTTGTGGGTAAAGAACGTCCGTCCTTGGGACGCTCAACTTCTGTTTACATGATGAAACTGGGTTGTCGGGCTCTCTTTCATTCGACATCGTATTTATCAAGCAAATAAAGCCTGCCGCTTGAATGAGTTTCCATTGTTATTTCAAAGCTATGACCTCGATTATTAGTGCGTGTAGATGCTTGTATGAATTCGAATAAGCGTATTTTTGATTACCACGTTTTTACAGGTTCATTCTGGTTGATCTATTTTATCGATATATGTGTTAAACTCGATGCTGATAACTCTTTTTATTAAGGACTAGTAGTTTCTCCTGAAGTCTTATACTTCATACGAAATGAAGTTATAGGATTTCTTTTTAGATCGCAGGTCACTTCACAAACAATTCTTCTGACTGTGGTCGACAGCTCTACAGGACAAACATTAGGAGAGTGTTCGGAAATATCGAACGAGGGTTGGTCTACTATTGCTTTCTAATATACGAATCTTAAATGTGGAATTTTACCATCGTGAAATTCATGTAGAGCACACTAAGAAATCCAGATATCAAAGTGGCTCCTACACAGGTTTAAAACACTGAAGTGGTAGAAAGGATAGCCACACTTTGGCTGAAATAATAATTTCTCTGGATCATGTAAGAATTGTGACAGAACTGTGTTCTACATTCATTACTCTGTTGAGAAAGCTCAGTGTGTAGACTCAATCATCACTGTGACCTCTTACTAGCCTAAGAAAAATGAAGAAACTAAAGCCATTTCAATGTAGATCGATCCCTTGGGAAACCACACAGCAAAATGTATTGGGCAAACTCCGAATTCATAATGAAACATCGTGAGGCATCTAAAAGAAGCTAGTATAATTTAATCAAATCAAATGCATTCATCTTGTCATTTTCTTGAAGCAAATCTCGATCTATCAAAATTCGATTTTTTTTCCCTTTAGTTCTAAGGAGAGGATATTAGAAAATTTGACAGGTTTGATGAAATTACAAACATATGGGTTTTTTTCTCAGGAACTTCCTTGCGTTTGTATTTTGATAGACATTTTCAAGCAATATTGTTTTTGATTTTACTTTCTCTGTATGTTAAAAGTAATTTCTAAACCGATTTCCCTTTCAAATTCGACATCACAACCAATCATGCATTCTTTGTTGATTGAGACAACAGCACGAAGCTCATAAAAATTAAATTATTCGACTAATGCTGCGAAACATTCTGAATCGTTCCGAATCGTTACTCAAATCAGTTTACTTACATCAGCTTCGTGCTATTGGCTCAATCAACAAAGAATTTGTGTTAGAAGCTCTGGCTCATTATGTAGATTTGCATCTCATCATAATCATAAATTATAATTAGTTGGTGCAAAAATATTTGCATATATCGTGAATGGTAGAAAGTCGACGTTAAGTTTTTCTGAAAAATGTCGTGTAGTCTTGAGAAGGGCAGCTTCGATGATTGCTTTTTCCATGACCTCGACGATGTGATGCAAGAGTAATTGCGGTTTGTACATTGTCGAAATACCTCACATTTACCGAGCTTCTTGAACCACCACTGCACTGTACATTAGCTAGCGATTCTTGACCCATTTTGAATTAACGATGTGAAAGCACAATTACTTCTGCATCAATCATCATTTTTTCCATAGTCTAGTGAGGTTAAGATGAACAGCAAATATACGTGATTAACAGCAAAATATAAAGCGAGAAATGCGCCTCAAAATTATTTGTATTATGACCCCATTATATGAGAAAATGCCCCAATATAAAATGGTGCATTTTAACAATTTACAAACTGCAGGTATTTTTCCACCAGCGTAGTAAAACTACTAGCTATCTATAATATAATTAGGTAAGTCAGTTATTAATATTGGTATCCTTCTGGAGCATTAAATGAATGCGAAAATAGATTTCGAAGAATAAAACTGCTGTCTCCTTACCTTACACTATTCAAACATTAATTTATAGCAACTCGCTGGACATTATTTCAATGGATTCTCAAGTCTGATGGTGTGTTGTGCACCATTTTGCCGAGTAATTCTTCTCGTGTAGTGTTTTCCTCGCTCCAATACTCCACGAACGTTTTCTGTACAAATACACGCCAGTAAGTTTACTTCTTGTTACTACTGTGTAAATTTTATAGTACTTCCATCGTTACGTACTGAGAAATAAATAGTACTAGGTAATGCAGATTGTCTACTTTTCATTGTTTTGAAGATCGTGGTCCTGTGTGCATACGCGATTTGCGAGTTCACGATGAACGTTCTACTGGATGTCCTCCTCATCTGATCGGCAACTCATTCAAATCTCAATTTTTCAACTGCAGCTGCCCATTTGAAGTGGACAACGAAGATTTTGGTTAGTACAACAGCTAAAGATGATCAAAACTACCAATTTTGAACCTTTGTTGAAAAGATCTTAAGCGTTTAGTGTCCAATGATCCACAGTTCCCATTATTCGAGTTGGCTGGGACACAAGCGCCTTCCCAAACATCACCCCTATCGTTGTCGACCCTCAGACCCTGCGATAATTTCGAGTGCCTGAACAATGGATCATGTGTAATCAATGAAAGAGGATCGGTTAGTTTTCAAGTGTCCTCTAGTCTCCTTCTTTTTATCGGACATTTCCTCTACTATTTGCGTACTCATTTTCAATTTTCACATTTTTAATGTTTTTCTATGAGTTGCTATGAGAGGAGACATCACTTGGATCTATGAAGACGTTCCGGGAATTTTTCAAAACATTATCAATCACCCTTAGTTTTGCTTACTGTACAACATTGAAACACGTGCACAATTGATTTGTCTATCAGTTCGGATCATAATTTTAGGCTGAATGCCTTTGCCAGAATGGTTTTATTGGAATCGCCTGTGAAGTGGACCTATGTTCACGATTACTTTGTCGAAACGATGGTCAATGTCGGGTGAATGGAGGCGAGGCCTATTGCGAGTGTCCACCTACCTTTACTGGTGTCTTGTGCGAGACGGTACCAACTAATAAAATTCTAACATGAAGCAATATTGTAATTTTCAATATTCTTCAGGTAATAGCAACATGTGATCCGCCATGTATGAATGGTAAATGTGTTATGGAAAATGAAATGACCCGTTGTGAGTGCGACCGTGGATTCATTGGCACGATATGCAACTTTGTGGATGTTTGTCTCAAGTATGATATTCCGAATTCAAACCATCCGTAATATTCAAAATATTGAGTTATGCATGTCTAAAACTTTTGGATATATATTTATAACATTTTATTATTGCTAAAAAGCCATAAAACAAGGTTTTCTTGTGAATCACAGGCTCTTAAAAACTATTTGCGCATTTCGGCTTGTAATTTCTAGCGTCCAGCTTCTTTAATTTCAGTATTCTATAGCACCACTAAAAATATCTCCATATTTTAAACTGGAATGTACAGCACGTTTATCATCAAGCAGTGTTTTTTAAATTGAGATAGACTTCATCTAATTGAGAGTAAGTTCAGGCGATAACTTGCGTTTTCTTGGAAGGAATTTAGCGAAAAAGCAAAGACTTCCGTTCCCTAGGCGAGCTCTTGCGAATGGTGACAATGGCTAGTGGATCCTATGTGTTGAGTTGTCCGCTTATCATCAGAACGAAAAGATTTTTTCAATCATAAAATTTTGGTAAAATGCAAACGGTGACTATTTGTGGTAAAAACCTATGGGTAATTGCCCTAATAAGCGTGTTTCTTGGTTACAGCAGGACTGAAAAGTGACTTTAATAATACCACTACTTTGATTTACAGATGGACATGAAGTTTTACGCTCACTTCTAATTGAAGAAGTACATTACTTTTATGACATGTGCTCATAATAGCTGTCTACTGAATAGAGTTGACACCACTGAAGTATACACCTTTCTTTGACCTTTGAAATTGTGGCTTAGTAGGTTCTGTTTGTTTTAGGACTTACTGAACAAATTTTTTGAATCCTTTGAGACTTTCTGACCACCTACTGGTGATCATCCCTCTATATACGCTTGATATCCCATGGCATTCAGTAGTTAATAGCTGTCTATTACTTGTTTCACCAATTTCTGACGATTTAACGTATTTCTGGTTTTTTTTATCGTCGACGTTGGTCGAAAATTCGAATTTACATTATGATTTACTAACTACGTGGTACTCTTAGAATCGCCTTCTCAATTGCTGGTCCGATAAGCTGAATAGTCTCTCATACTTCTCGCATAGTGCCCCGTTTTCTAAAGTGTTCAATGAGGGACGAAGAAATGCACTTTAAAAAAAAGTTTGGCACGGATACGAGTGTTCTGTGTCAACATCACTACATTGCTGATGCTTGTGAAAGCTCCACCAGCCTATCGCTTTTTTCTTACCCTAAAGCAAAGTGGTTAATTGTGTTATTTACAAACCGGAGTACAAATAGACGAAAATTGCGGTCTCACCTGTTCGGCGAAGCTTAAGTTGAGCATTAGGAAAGAAACCGTTTTATCGTATACACTGATCATCAAAATCTCTAATCAGTTTTTGCGCAAGCGTTGCTCAAAATCGGAGTGATTTTCTGTCCTATCCATGCTTGATGTCGTGTAATGAAGAGCAACACCATCATGAAAAGGAATACCCTGGCGGTACCCGTCGTGTGTTTCCATTCGCATTTAATCCCATACGAGAGACCTCTACTATTTCAATTGAATCAATGCTTTTTTTTTTTGAAGTCGGCAGTTATGAGACAGAGCGTTCTCTTGCATTCTCACGACACTTTGATGAGCATCGTTGTCGTGTAGTTGCGATCCATAGTATGAGGTCATTCTCAAGACCTTAGTCGCTCACATGGCTATCCTTCGTTCAATGTTCCGTCGACGTGTTGAATATATTTCAGGTGAATGTTTCTGTGCTACAGATAGAACGCAAATTGGCTGATTGTATCACGTATGTTTAATGTCTCCGTTCTTGTGCAGCGATGTTGAACCGCTTGCTTATCTACTCGTAACGTTGTATTACTAGTGGTAACGTATGAAATGCTAGAACTCAATGTTGAAAGATGGAGGTAGTTGTCAAAAACGGTCTCCAATGGTTTTATCACCGTTTTTCTGGAAACACTGACGCTCCGTTCAAGAGCTAGAGGTCGATCTCGGTCATGTAAGTGACAAGTTTAAATTCTCTTTTCTGAGTCTTGGTATGAGCGAGAACTTTTCATCTTTATGACTCTTTTTTCTCATTTTTACAGAGTTTTGTAAGTTTGAACTTGAGTGGCTTTTTACTTACGACTAGTGAGACTTCAAATAAGGGAATAAGCTCAAGAGTTTTTGTAACCAAGAATCTCTTAGTGACTTCCGACTTTGGGCTACTTCTGTTTTGAAGTCGGTCAACGGTCTCACTTGATTCAAATTTACTATTGTATCTCCATTTTAAATTTCGCGGCTTCCTTCATTATATGATAAGGAATCTTGAGCAAGAAGGTGACGACTCAATACCAAGAGAAGCTTGGAACAAGGACAACGTCAAATGTAACATTTAATTTACTATTTACAGCTAACATCTTCTCATATCTCAGAAGTTCGGAATAGAAGTTCTTCATCGGTATTATAAAGTGTTGAAAGAGTGATTTTTTTCCTATTTCGGTTATTCTAACAACGTTGTATTTATTCTTTCTGGTTCGCATCGTAAAGTCTCCAATGAAGATGTTAGGACGCTGAGCGCGCACGTCATAATTAATCGTCGTTTTAATGCTTCTAGATTTAGGCCGCTTTCAATTACTTTAAGATTTTAACGTCTTCATCGAAAGAATGATAACAATTCAACTATTTTTGGCGACTGATGTCCATGGATTGCCTATCAAACTGTTTTGTAAAGATAAATATATCCATGGCGTAGTCTAGCAGTTTTCTTGGAGAAACTAAAGAGCTCCATTGTGGAAGAGATACTAAACACTTTCGCTTTCCATGGTAAATCTCTGTAATTTCTCCACAGGTTTCGGAGATAGTGATGTCTGTGTATGGGTTAAGACACCACACGCACGCGGTCGCATGAATGTAAGGAATAAGGAGATAAAGCGTTCGACTTTATAAAGTATCTTTAGAGGTGCTTAAACGTATATTTGGCCTATATAGAGACTTGGGCTAGCACAGCGATGTGTTTACTTGATGCTCACACTCTCCCATACAATCCACTACTAGCTTGCCAACCTCACAGAGATACCTAAGGTGTGTGACTGAACCAAGAACAATTGTCTATTGCAGAGCGTCGCTAATTAATGAGCTTCTGAATGATCGCGGCGTTGATCAATCAATGCACCATGCATTCGTCTCCAATTTTTAGCTCCATTTGAAGTATTTGAACACACATCTGACCTTTACAATGACTCGCAATAGCCTAACGCTGTATCGAGTCACTGCTGCTTATCTTCTCAGACAAGTCTGGGGCCAGTTTCGTACTATTTTATCAACCCATGAAGAATGAATGGCTTGGTGAATCATGAGCACATGATCGAACCATCGACCATCATTTGATCGACGATTATGCATGTAGCAGAGCACCTCTTACCACTGAGCCATTCGCTTCCCTTTTACATTATATATATATATATATATATATATATATATATATATATATATATATATATATATATATATGTAAAGAGGAGCGCATGTGGCGCAGTGGTCAGAGTTGACCCGCGTCGCACACGAGGTCAATGGTTCGATCTCGCGCTCATGGCTCACCAAGCCATCCATCCCTCCGGGGTCGCTAAATTGATACCAGACAGGTCTCAGACTTGTCTGGGCGGATAAGCAGCACTGACTGGTTCAGCGGGAGGCCTCCGCGAGTCAATGTAAAGGCCAGATATGCATTCAATCACCTCAAACGAAGTTAAAAATTGAAGTCGAATGCATGGCGCATCCCTCAGGGATTGATCAACGCCGAGAGCTTTAACCTTTATTTATCCTTTATGTAAAGAGGCTATCTTTTCATGTTTATATATATATATATATATATTCATATATACACAATATGTAAAGAGACCATATCTTTTTATATGTGATTATATCTGAGTAAGCATAGAAGATTTCCATTGCGATGCAGCATACATAGGGAATTCATATCCTGAATCTACCTGCGTCCTACGGATGCTGAAGACCACTTCTTATCCCTGTTTCAATCTCTATTAACTGCTTGAGAAGGCAACACGTCGCCTAACAAGAGTGCCAAGTGATTCCTCAATGACAGTAGTCCATGAATCAAATTATATAGAAATTTTGAAGGTAAATCTGAAACATATGCTACCTAATTCAATCGTCTTACTCAAAGTTCTACGTAATTCTAAAGCTGCAAAACCTTTTTATTTTGTTTTCGAGCATTTTAAAGTCTATTAGAGATTTTTGGCAAATCAGTATATAGGGATGCAGTTTGTGGTATGTTTGGTCTGCATGCAAAATGCGTTGTGGACGAGTCTAGCTTCATTACAACTTCTTCAATGATTTATAATGCAACGTACAAATGCGAGTGTCCACATCCAATAAGTCGAGGTAACACTGCGCGTCTCTTCTTTCCATAAATTTTTATCGGGTTGTTTTTTCTAGAATTTGTTGATTGTCTCTCGCTTCACCTTCCCACAACAGTGTCTCAATCTGTCTCCAGTGCTTCCCCTTCTGGGATGATGTCCACCGCTGAAATGGTGGACATAACTTCGCCGATGTCAAATGCTGACACCACCATTCTGCAGCATGAAATAAGTGGTACGTTGCGTTTACCGATCAAGAGAAACATTGTCTTTGAAGTTATACTTAGTGGTAAGCCATCACTTTTCAAATCAGTTGAGTTAACTTACTAGCCAGCAAAAGCAGAGGCAAAAATTCTATTTCTAGTAGCAAATAGAATGAAAAATATTATGAAATACAATGGATCTTTTTTGGTATTCAATGGTGTAATTGCTCCTCAGTAGCGTGACTGAAATGGAACGTCTCAAGAAAACTACTACCCGTCTGTAACACAACTTAAGATCGGCCACTACTTTTCCCTCGCTTTATCGTTTGCTGCTAAATTTTTCTAAACCACAAAGCTTAATGAAGTCCATTTTTATTATGATGATAGGAAATGAAAGCACTTTAACAAGGAAAAAAAGGGTCTCCATATTAGAACATCGCGATAACAAAAAGTTTTCTTCTTTCATTTATTATATTTTAGATTTGTGTGGTATCAAATTAGGCAATAGATTAGCCATGTTAATTTAGGTACAGTTTTCTTACAATAGTACCATAAGATAAATAAACAAATAAATATATATATATATACATACATACAGTATCTGACATTACCACATTGTGCATTACTATGAAAACATGCTATGTGTGAAAATAAGTTTATGTAGTTCGCCAAAATCCTCATCAAAAGTTACTCTTACATACTTCCTACTATACAACAATTTGTTCTTAGTACTCTTTGTGCACTATCATTAGATTTAAGAAACAAATTCGTTTCGACATAAGGGATCCGCTTGTATCATATGTTTAAATTATGTCTTCTCATAAGATTTGGCATTAGAGTAATAAACATCAAATCTGTTACCCGGAGTCAATTAAAATAGCTGAACAACACTATTCAAAGTATGCGCCATCAGCCTGAACATATTTCTGCCAGCTCCTCGATGGTCAAAGTCGGATCCTCTTCAGCTGCTTCGATGACGGCTTCTTGATCAACTTCGCGTAGACGTCCGGGGCGTAGCTGGTGTTCCAAGTGGGTGTTGTCGGTACAAAACTCAGCAAGGAACCGAAACGCTATTACTATAGACACAAATCCTTGACACTTTGAACGGTGATTTCTCGATGGCGGCCTATGCATCGCGTCCCTATTCGTGCTCGTAAAGCAGCAAATTGCAATAATGTCTTCGTTGAGCGGCCATGATGCGGCAAGTAAGGACAAGTTTGGTACCAAAAGAACGCTCAGAAAATTCTACACAAAGCGGTGTTGATTTGTCGCCTGAGATTTAGCAGAAAAGTGTTCAAGTTGATTTCGTATACTTTGAATAGTGTTTTTAAGCATTTTTAATTACTTCTAGTTAACAAATTAGGTGTTTATTGCTCTAGTGAGAAAGCTTATGACAAAATCTTATATATTCTTAAGAAGTTAGTAAACTGAGTATTTCTCGCACAGTTCCTAGAAATTTTAGTGGGGTTTGATAGCTTTGATATTGGAGAAATGAAATATCTCTTTCTCCTTATCTTTAAAGTTTTCACTATTTAAGAAAATGAATGCGATCAACACAATAAATGCAATTACTTAAGATTCGGTGCTGGTGACAACAATTTCTTCGCTATCATCAGAAAGAAAGTGGGACTCTCATGTAAGTTTCTTCTATTGTCTAAGATGAACTTGCAAGTTTCATGTATTTAACACATTTATTCTCCCTTGCAGTCATCGTCTATCAGTATGGGACCTACTGTGTTTGCTCCCACCTCTACTAATACACCCAAATTTTCAACCATTTCAGATTCAGGTGTGCATTAGTTTGGTACAAAAGTGACTGCGGTTTATGTATTCTTGAAATTTGCCATTTGATAACGGAATTCATTGAAAAAGTGAAATTTCCTTGAAGCCTGATTCTGACACCGCAATTACTTTTACTAACCGAATATCTCACTAGAGCTCATTACAGTGAATTCGTGAACTTTCATTTCTGACTAGCTGAAACATGCTTCCAGTTGCATACGAAGTAGTTTTTTACGCATATGAAGATCGAGTAGTTTTTTACGCAAATATTTCAAATGTTCTACATTCAATGACAACCTCATATTATGTATGAAAATGAAAAATTTTCAGAATTTTTCAACACTGTTTCGGTAAACACTACGGATGTAACTCAAAGCTCCATTATCTCATCCATCCACCCCAATACCCAAAGCGTTCTCCCGGTTAGATTGGAAACACTGCCAGAAGGATTCAGAACAACTGGATATTCGCCAACGTTTGCAACTTCGGTAAGGTTTAGCAAACCTCGCTACTCTTTGATGACTCGCTACTCTTTGATGACAGTGATAATTGAGTATTTATTATCCGTAACCAAATGTCTGCAATGCAAGCATAGGCTTTTGCTCCTAACTAACCACTCTCCTCTACTTTCTATCGACAATTTCAAATATTCTTTAGTAATAAATTGAGAAAATCTCGTGTTCGCCTATGAATTAGGGCAATCGAATGCTCTTCAACTAAAGAATGACACTAATTCCTGGTTATGAAAATTTCATCAGTTGAAGAACGCGCTTGACATCAACATAGACCTTTTCAGTGGGAGCTTTCCACTTTAAGTGCTAGCTCGATAATACTTTGGTTTTCATACGTTATATGCTCTATTTTAACATGTGTGAAGATGGTTTTCTCGTGGAAACAATCAGTTTCTATGGCTTGATGTGCATCTGAACTCTTTGTTCAGTATCCTGGTTTTCGTGGACAACTTAGTACGTTATGTGCATATTGACTGCCATAACTCTCAAATTTGCCTTAATAGTTTCTGGTGAACGAAGCATCATACTTCAACTTTCGTACT
Source organism: Parelaphostrongylus tenuis (assembly GCA_019055375.1). NCBI lineage: Eukaryota > Metazoa > Nematoda > Chromadorea > Rhabditida > Metastrongylidae > Parelaphostrongylus > Parelaphostrongylus tenuis. Next base: position 146,806 of record JAHQIW010007485.1, read on the forward strand.
AGGGTATAACCTGGGGACCTTTTAGAATTATAGCGCATGCTGCTGAATGCTAAATTGTTTGCGTAATACCTAAAATGTTAGTATTTTATTATAGGTCAAATTACTTTCCGCATATACTTGGATAATTAAGTGAACCGATATCACTTGTCATGCCAGCCCCGACATTTCTTACAAAATTGTTCTCCTGTTCATCCTTTTCTAAACATAGTTAAGATGTAAACCCGCAAAGGGTATCTCTTCACTTCCATGAAGTTGTTTATTGCAATTACTATTGAAAATTGATTTCCTTAGCATTGATAGATTTTCTACATAAATTGATATTCAAGCAGAAGTATGCCTTAATTTCAAACCATGAACTGATACAATTATACCTTAATTCTGATGAAAACTTTTCAAATACAATAAGGGCAACGAGCATGGAAATCTGCATAATTTTCATAATCAAAAGTACGCTACTGTCAGAATAGTAATGGTTTTCATAATCTACATAAATTCTTTATCGCTTTTGAGACAGCGTTATGATGCTCAACCATATGTTCAAGAATACGCAAATTTGGAACTCTAGGCAAGAGTTGAACGCGCGTTTCACTCTTATTGCGAGCCACGTACTACTCCGTTCGGTTGGCTGCTGACAAATTCGATACCTTATATCACAAAATGAGTGGTAGTAGAGCAAAGGCCTCAGTTGTAAGTGGTTAGCACGTGCCCTCACCCGCTTAGGTTAAAACGCGGGTTCAACTCCTGTTTGAGGTTCTTAGTTTTGCATATCATTGAGCATTTTCAAAAACGCATTACTCGGAATCTCAGGTATTTTCACTGCAATTTTCGCAGTGTTCTTATGTCTCATGTATACCTAAGTGAACTGAGTGGTGAGCAAAAAACGGCCTCAGGCGGGAATCGAACCCGCGTCTCATCCATACCGGGGATGCGTGCTACTACCATTACCATAACGCATTAGTTTATATGTGAACAAAACACAGTTATATTGCTAAACATTTAGATTATAAAGAAACGGATCTGAATTTTTTGCACCAATGCAGCTCTTTGTGTGATCATTAACCTATTTAATAATGATTTTTTTTAGACGACTGAATCTCCTAGCGAAGCGACTTCCTCTATGAGTACAAGTGGATACAGAAGTTTTTTGACAACTTTCACTGTGCATAGTACAGATGGAACCACATCAGCTGTGGGTATAATTCGTATAATTTTTAGACATATTTGGCTTTTCGAGAGATAGAGTTGTCATTATCACTTGTCAAAACCTTTATGGGTGAAGGTAAATTTTTTCAGTCACCTCATTTTCCCGCATTTGTCACACCTCAATCCACAGTCCCATTCTGGATGACCGCAACTGTACATTCGTCCGAAAGCCACATTGAACGTGAAGAAGAAAACAATCGGAATGGATTGAGGTGGATTCCAGCTTGAATGTCGAGAATAGCGGCGATAAGAGGACCACTAAAGTATCGATGACGGCAGTTGATGAGAGCGGAGGGCAACGGAATCCCGCCGCAAGTTGGATTGTTGCCATTGTGGCAGTGATTGGTCAGCTCTTTCGGTTCTTGTCGTTAGTAAACTGTTGGACGAAACTATTTTCACTGTGTTTTTAGTGCTGGGGCTGCTGCTAGTGACAACAACTGTATTTGTTTTGCGTTATGTAAAACAATCTCGAAAACTACACGGAAAGTACAATCCGGCTAGAGAGGAATATGCTCTTTCTGCGGCCTATTCGATGCCACTGTCTCATGTCTCCAAGGAAGAACGGTTAATCTAACGTGATGACTGTACTGGAAATTATTCATTTTGAGATAGTAATCTGAGCACCAGTGTTATTATAGAGAGTCCGTACTACAGTTTCACAGGTTATTGTGCCATGCGCCTTGTATATGAGATGTATAATAAGCTCAGAAAACATCTCTATTATTGTGACGGGAGTCAGTTTCGCCGCTGTGTTGGCTGCTACCTCACACTGCGGTGAAGTCTGCGTAGTAAATCCGAGCAGTTTTGCTTGAAAACTCTATCGCGCTTCATTCTACAGAAATGTAGCGAGAAAAGTTTGCCCGAGTGCCGCCGTATCGTCATCTACTTAATGTCTTTCTGGCACGGGATATGTTTCAGATATTGTCTAATCGGTGTTGCATTCAGTACTTCACTTTGACGCATATTTCTGCTATTTATTTTCCTAATTACGGGTTTTGAGTAATCATCTCAATTTCAGCATCATACCTTGGTGCTTCGTCGGTTTCATACTATAAGAATTCTTTGAATTTCTCTGAATGTTCTTAATATTAACTTACAAGTGATATTTTTTTGTTTTGTCCTAATATTTTAGACAGATGAATAAACAGGGATTATTTGTATATTTGTTCCAAGATTTTTTTCAAATTTTTTAACTTATAGATTATGTTTTCTATCATAATTTTTCATATAAGTGGTGAGAAGGATGTGGATAGAGGAGCAGATAATGAATGATACGGTCTATCTGAAAGTAAGGTTCTGGTTTGACCCTATTTGCTAACACTCTTTTGCAGTTCACATGGAACGTCTTAGCTTAGCTATCCCCAAATCGCAATGAAAATTGTCCCAACCATCATTCTACGACATTCATGACGATGAGGAAACGTTCGAGGATCTCTGGGATGTAAATGTGGAGAAGTAAATCGAATGCATCAAATGCGGGAAACACACACTGGATATGAGTGCGAATCATGTGAATAAGTAAATGAATAATAATATATAAATCTTCGTCTTTCGTTATCTAGTGGTTTCTATCGTGAACACAATTCAATGCCAATTTTTCAAATGTTTTTCTTTCGGTAATTTCGGTTATTCGACGGCACGTGTAAGCACCTTCATTGAACTATGGCGCGTTCTAATCGACCTTAAAATTTACATGGTATCGATTACTGTTTATAATTTAATTATCTGCATTAAACATAGATGATTCGTGTAGGCAATGATTAATGGTCTGCATTGCACATCAAATCTATCGCTGGATATGGCTCGCGCTCAGGATTCACCAAACCAGACTTCTTCAAGGCGACAAAAAGCACTGACTTGAGACAACAGGAGGATGGCAAAAGTAATTGCATAGTAGACTACTCATGCACGCAAGAACCTTTCTGATGCTTGGTGGAGTCGATGCATGGAGCGATTCTAAAATACTGACTGATCAACGCCAAAGGCGTCTTACTCTCATAGCGGAAGTTACTGGAAAAAAGTTCAAGAATCAAATTTCCAATATTGGCGATGTTTTCAGAAGACAAAGCGTTTTATGTTGATCAAATCATTATGGAAGCTACACATCTGACTAATTAACACGCACACCCCTTTGTGAGTGAGTCTTCATTGACAGTTGCTATATTAAGTTTCTGAACAGCCCTCCTTATTGCGTTGTAGCAGCGAAAATAAAAGCCTGTTTCACAGCAAGTTTGCTTTGTTTGCTCTGCAGGGGTGTGTGCATGGCCTTCGATGAACTATTGGCGGTCATTCGCAAGCTTAAATCTTGGTGATTCTGCAGCATGATTCAAATTCATGTTCAAAAATTCCCATTAGACACTGTAAGAGTGTAAAGAAGGCTATGTTTCACATCTAAAATAGCTATCCTGTCCAACGAACTTTGCATAGAGATTATTGGCACTTATTAAGTAAAGTTCAGATGTGAGGCAGATTATCGCTGTAGAAAAATAAAATATGAAGAGGAAAACTTTTCTAGAGACATTTTCAGTGAAAAATTCCACCAGTGTCAAAAAATTCTCTATGCTCATATGAGAGCAACACATCCTTGAACGAAGAAACTTATTTCCAACCCTTATTAAAGACCTTTTTCTCATTTTATCTATGTTTTCGTAGTCGCTAGATTTCTTGAGAATGCTTGTTCATACACAAAGGTTGTTCTGAGGAAAACTTTCATAGTATGCTCTACCAACAAAAGAAGTTAACTTTTTGCTCTTGGTACGATAACCTTGTTGTATAAACATCATGGCAAGTTTTGTTAGCGGTTCTATTCATCATATGACTTTCATTTTGGGGTAACTATATTGCTGCAAAGAGATATGTTATTGCCAAAAGAAGTTCTACGAAAATATCTTGGAAGAAACAAGCGCTTATTCATTCTCCAACTTTCTAATTTTTATTACATAAGCTTCGTTCTTGTGACAAGGACGCATTTCTACTTTGCTTAACATTTCTTTCGACAATATTATAAGAGTGTAATTCAAAAATTACATTTTTAATGTCTAGCTTTGGAAGAAACGTACGTGGGGGGTTTTCTGGTACGCAGCCGGAGTAATCTTTGGTAAAGTTCGCATTCATCAGTGGAGTACTATCGGTTAGAGTGCATTTTCTTCATCCAAATTTCCGAAGCTAATAATTCATGTAGCGAAAATTACTAGTTTCGAAAATTTTGTATCATGTATCAAATTATGTATCTCGGCTTCTACATCATCTGTGAACGGTCGGTTGATTCTCTTTCCTACCTCTGCTTTTAATTTCGGCCTAACACCGTCTCCGAATCAACTAGTAGGAAACACGGCCGAGGTTTGTCGCCGAAACCCATTCCTTGCAAACGACATCATGAGGACCTTAAGAAACCCTTGCAAGGTTACGTCAGGAAACCAAGGAATATTATATGCACGACCAGCAAAATATATTTGGAATATGTACTGGGGTCTGCACAATTAGTGAATACGGACCATCTAAGTATCCAAGTAAGTAACAATTTATATTGTAGGTTTTGCTCGCAAACTAGTTAGCGATCAACAACGAATTACCTGTACTTATTTTAGCATGGTCAACAATTGAGTCTTGTTCTGATAAATTTGTACTTTGTAGAACGGAAGAAGAAAATCTGTTTTATAATTTTATATAGTTCCCAATTCTTTAGGTACGCTAGTAATCTAAAAGTTATCAAGAAAAGAGCGGTGTCAAAAGAAGCGTTGGTAGTGTAACGGTTCGAGCACGCGTCCCCGCATAAGGTGAAATATGGGTGCGAGTTCTAGCTAACGCACAGTCTTTGCACATCACTCTACTTTAATGGGTATATTCATAGCATTATACCACTGCTAGAAGCGGTTAGATAACAGATTAATAATTATTTTCTGGTGTTTGATCGTTGCGATGGCTTCCAGATAGTGCGTATACGAAGAATATGTTTAATGATTCATATCGTAATACGCTTTGTGAAACTTATTCCAGTTAACAAAAGGCGCAAGCAGTGTGATTGAGATGTAGAGCTAATCATGTCATGTTGAAACGAAACAGTAAATCTAAAAATATTTCTAAAATGAAGAAAAAAAAACCCCTACTGAAGAACGAAAACTGGGCGTCGCTTTGCGATTCGCCGTGCGCTTCTATTTCCATCTCGCACGGGTTAACTTCAGGCGATGACTTTGTGCATCAATACTGACCATCAAGGATATGTGGTTTTTATAGACGAGACTAGCCCCAAAAATGTGGAGAAGCAAACTCTTTCCAAAAAAGAATAAATATCAAGCACAAAATTCGAAATCTCCCAGTTCAGTGAAAAAAAATTGATTCATCACCGTAAAATCACCGTGATGGTAGATAGTGATTAATAATAATGAGTAAAAGAGTTTAGTTACTTCGTTCAGAGACAAAAATTGCTCGCATTTCACCATGCAAGAGGAACTAAATACATAAGCATTTTTTTCAATGTTAATGTGAGTGCTGTACTGAGACAACCGAGAATTCGAAGACTTTCTTGTTCTATGGCCTTATCTAGTGGAAGAGTGCAGCGCAATAGCTAGAGGATCTCCAAGTGTATAGAAGATTGCTTATGAGGGTTCATTCCTACACACGCAAAACACCATATCGTTCATCACAGCACAACGGGCAAGTTGTTCTGATGTGTCGGTTAATACCGCATTGTATTGTGCGGGTGAATATGCATTCAGTCACCTTCGTGATTGATGACTATAGCCCAATGCATGGTGCATACCTCAAGGATCAAGGATTGATCAACACCAAATGTTTTAGTATTATTTTTCATCCTTATATAAAGTTCAAGTATTTACGTTTGGCAGCAGGCTAATTAGGTGACTAACCTTAGTTAAACTCTGACATTAAGAATCTTGATCATTCTGATCTTCAGTCTTGAATTTTCAACTAGTTTTTTGCTGTCAATTTATAAGTTGAGGATATATCTAGTGCAATTTCAATTTTGCAGACTTGATTTGGAAAAATTCTGCTACCTAAGCGAAAAGCAATAGTAAAAGCAGAATAAATAAAGTCTCGCGTGAATAATGATTACTTTTGAAAAATTTGTTGTTACTTTTGGGTGTTAGAAACATAAGAACGTATTTGAATGGATATCAATAAAAAACGATGCTGAACTTTTTCAGGAAATTGCTCTCATATTCAGAGAAGTGTCAATAAATATTTCAGTGCTTCTACCAGTTTTTATGTTCAAATTCTTAGAATTCAAGAGAGCTCTGCTTTCTCTAATAAGTTAGAAATTTGAGAGCGCTCTTAAAAGCAAAAAAGCGTAATGAGATTAACGTTCGAAATGATTTTTAAACTTGGACCTGAATATCTTTTTGAATAAAAGAAGAACGAAATCGATAATTTTTTTTTACTACATCATATTTCGTTCTTTCACGTGTTTGTGTTCTACCTGAAAGCTCTTGCCGTTCTATAATGTGACGTTCTATATCTATATTGAATTCTTTGATGGATTATATTAGAAGTCTCTACCTTAAATTGGTGAAATTCACACAGAAGAGACTTTTTTCTTGGATATTAGTATGAAATCATGCAATATATTTCATGAAGAAAGCTTATAATTTTTCATGAACATGGTTTTCTCAAACAGGTAAGCAAGTGTTGTACCGATCACATAAAACTGAAAATGCGTACTCGCGTATACACTTTATCGCTTGCCTGATCACAATGCCAAGCAATTGGTCACCCGGGGAATAGCTGCTGTACTGTTGTGCTTGACCCAAGCGGACGTTTCAGTCCAGCGTGACTTTCAAAAGCCAAATACGAAAGGATGTAACCGATAATGTGAGTTCAATGTATGATGGACATTTCAGAATAAAGCAGCGCAGTTACAAGTTCAAGAAAGCAACAGACGACAGAGCTACATAAGTCCTATTAAGAAGTCGAACAAATTTTCCTCAACGTTAGCCATTGTGCTCATGTCTCATTAACTAAGTATTTTCGTGTTAGTATATTTCGAACCTCACAAATTGCGTTCTTTGAATCAATATCAATGAACAAAGGGCGCATGTGGCGCAGTGGCTAAAGGTGCTCTGCGTCGCACACGAGGTCAATGGTTCGATCTCGCGCCTACCTTTTATCAAGTCATCCATACCTCTAGGGTCGGTTAATTGGTACCAGACTGTTCTCAGACATGTCTGGGAGGATAAGCAGCACTGACACGGCTCAGCGGGAGGCCACCGCGAGTCATTGTAAAGGTCAGATATGCATTCAATCACCTCAAACGAAGTTAAAAATTGAAGACAAATGCGTGACGTGGTCCCTCGGGGATTGATCAAAGTCGAAAGCTTTGTACTTTTTGTTCTTTATATTGTAAACCGACTTTCCTCTAGCCTTGGCATTCATATTTTCTTTGTTGAAAAAGTCTGTAGCATGATGTTCCTGATGAAAAATTTGATTCGGCTAGCGTTTCGACCCGTTTTGTTTCTTTCAGAGTCGATGATCCGAGTCGATCGTTCGATGTTGTTCGCACTCGATATAGATTTTCGTTTTCTTTTCGTTCCAGGCGGACCTTCTTTAGTAGAACACCGCTCGAATTTGTTAGTATTCGAATTTTACTTAGTGAACTAACTGCTAGTCGTTAATCATCCCCGTAAAAGAACTACGTGGTCGATACCTCTATTTATTGACAAATATATGAAGATTCGCTAACATCCTTCATTGCAGTATACAGATCTGCATCGTCGCCTCCTTTAGAACGTTGATAATTCGATACATATGCCAACAATAGTTATTTCTTGATATCTGTTAGAATGTAGCAGGGCTCAATGTGGGGCGTGGGTCACTGACGAGGCGGGCGAGACCTCCGAAATACCGGTGCATGACCCTGGCGTACCAACTTTGGGTAAGGCTTCAAACCTTCTCAAAAATTAGATCAAATGTTTATTTGAGGATTTGAAAACAGTCGATGTCATGAATCTGTTAGAATGTCACAAATCACCGAATTGAGTCTAGTGTATCAAATACTAAGCAGTGCTATTTAACTATCAAATGAGGGTCGGTATCATGAATAAGGAAGAAATGGATAAAGCTCTCGGCATTGGTGAATTTCCGAGAAATTGCTATGCATTCGACTTCATCAAGTACCGTTTGAGGTGACTGAATGCTTATCAGGCCTTTACAATGACTCATAGATGGCCTCCTGATAAATGGAGCCAGTGTTGTAATTAACGCAGACAAGTCTGGTATCACTTCATGGACCTGGGAGGGACGAAAAATTCGCTGATCCTTAAGTAAGGGGTCTTACAGTTGACAAAGTGTGTGCCGCAGAGCACCTCTAGCCACCAGGGCACATGGGCCCTTTCTATCGAATATATTATGTCCAATATTTCTCGAGGAATTATTGTTAACTTATACTTCGTACTCACTGTGTACTTCTTCGTTTTACTCGACTACATTTTATGCACCGATATTAAAATCATGCTTCTAAGTGTAAAGCAACGAGCAAAAGAGCTCAAAATTGCGGTCTCCGAGCACCGTATGGAAGAACAATGAGATCTTCATAACGGATGACCACATGAAACGAATTTTTTACTAAGTATACTTCATATAAGCTTGAAAAATCAGTGGCTTCAGCACACGTATATGTTTATCATGCTTAAATTAATAAACAATCCAAAATTGTGTATGCTCACTACCCGTAAGATCATGTTGTTATCAAACTGATTTCTCAGCTTTGGTCATAGACATATTGCTTCAATTCCTTGCGATCATATGGCTACGTTTTCACAGCATTGTATTCGAAAGTTTGTATGGTGAGCCTGTCTGTGATCTCGAGCTTCTGAAAAAAGTCGTTTGATATTGGAAGAATAAAACAATGGGTGAAAATTCGATAAATTGTTACCACTTTTACTCCTGGAAAACAAATGGAGATCATCTTCTCCATCAGTTGCATGTCATTGGCTGATATTGGCCCTACAAAAGCACATAGATAAAGGACGGAACAAGCTCAGTTACTATTAATAAATTCTATATCGCACCAGCTAAAGAAGAATCGAATTTGTTGGAGCGCGCTTTATGGACAGTAGTGACGTGTGATTGTATCTGCAAAAGACCGTGTGTAATAACCTCATTGCCATGGGTCTCGAAGTATTTTATTTTTTGGTAGTGAGCACTAGAATCAGATAATTAAAGATTAACATAAAAATTTTCAATATCGGCATGTTCCCTTTTTCGCCATTTCACTCCTTCAAGGTTTTGTTTGAAACGCAGTGAGAAGTCACTTTCTCCACTGTTTCATTATGCAGGGTTTCTATCATTCACCAGCACTACATTCATCGTGACACACAGTGATCCCTCAGTTGTTGGATCTTACTGTATCGTTCGACTTCAGATAATTTACAGACAATGAAGAATGTGAGATAAAATTTTGCAACACTTAGTACATCCTACCGTGACCGTTCCTTAAGTGCAGCGATTCTAGCACCTGTGTTCCAGTTGCGAAATTTTGATAAACAGTGTGAGATAACATTTTGGTAATGAATTTTTAATTTCTAAACAGGGCTCTGAAAATCCGCCTTTGCATTCAAATATATATATATATATATATATATATATACATTTTCATGGATGGATATCCGCCATGGACGACTGTCGCGCAGCAAAGGGACGAATGGAATATGTGCTGGAGTTCGCACAACTAGTGAAGACGGACCGTCCACGTATCCAAATAAGTTTTAAGTAAGAATATGTATATGTACAAGGTGCAGAAAAAGTCCTGCTAATTTTCTCAGATATTTAACGTGAAAAAAATTGCTGTATAAATAAATGAACTGATTCAGCTGAAGGACAAATTACGTTTATTAGACCAGCACTAGAGCAGTAAACAAGAAAGAGTACTTTTCCGTTAGCTACCAACAGATTTCCAAGCTTATCATTTACGCTGGACAAGATCTTCTCATGAAGAGTTCTAGTAATCATTCACAGTCTAGAAAAAGACTTTATTTTAGTGCTTCAATAAAAAGGAAACTTCTGTGTTTCACATATTGTTTCACAGATACGTTTTTCTCGCAAAAAGAGCTCTACCTTCAAACTACTAGCAATCATTCGATAGCGTATAATTTGCTGATTCCAACGCGGTGCTTGTTTTTTGGAAAGATCGCTCGTTTGCACTGTAGCAGGAAAATTGATATTGATTTATAAACGAGAGCAAGTATTCTTTGGCCAATTCACGGGTTGCGGCGAGAGAGGGTGGGGATGCCGGCGCGATAATCGATCGATTGATCGCGTAGCTACTTTTGTTGTTTGATTAGTAATTGTTTCTCCGCTTTGGAATGAACTCCAGATTAAACGTCTGACTCTGATGCTAAAAGATTTTCTCTACACTTGATGCGCTTTTCGTGTTTCCAGCGGAGAAGTAAATGATTTGAGCTTCCAAATGATTGGTAACGCTCTGTATGAGATCTTCTAGTTCAACGCAAGGTATATTTGCGAAAATCTGAGCTACAAACGAAAAAGAGCCCAAAAAGCTTACAACAAATCTCAAAAATTGCTTCTTATAGTCTTTATACAATGATGAAGTCACTTGCAAAATTTTCCAACCATGATTGCACACGTTTCCTCCGTAATTTCATTCACAACATGTGTCAGAGTCGTTCTAAACGCGTGCCAGCGTCGCTAGTAGCCGAAACTTTTTCCTTCACTATGGATTCCACGGGTTAATTCACTGGATCGAGATCCGGCGAGTTCGACGGCCAAATCTCCTTGCCTCAAACAAGTCTAAAAATAGTTTTAGACAAACGGCATGCGCTAGGCGGGAGGAATGCACAGGAGCCCAGTCCTGGTGAGCGTAGATCCGCTGGCGCCAAGGTGTTGAATAGCCCAAGACTCCTCTACGCTCCGTAAAACTTTCTGATGATAGCTGGCACCGCTGACTTTGACGTTTCCGCTCATGAAGATCAACGACGCCTTTCCAATGGCGCAAATGCAGGCCCAGACCATCACAGAGGCCGCAAAATGACTGTGGCTCAGGTTTTTGCTACTGTGAATTTCTCCTGACCCCTCCAGGGAAGTTAACGTCAGTTCTGACGACTACGGAGTGTTTCGAATGTGAATATCTTCTCGTACGCAAAAACCGTCTTCGACAAGCAAGCACCAGCTATTAAACTAATCATTCGACGATCCTTGGAAGCCATTTTTTCTTTATCTTTTCTTCAAGAGATAGAGCACAAGCGATCATGTGACTGCACAGCTTGGCCTTGTTTTTGACAGCGTTTCGGACGCTCAACTTAGTGATTCCGAGCTTCGCGGACCATATTGCGCATCGGGCGCTCCTGATTCCGTTGAATGTGGCAACAAATTTTCTGAAGTAATTCTGACAGCATATTTAAAGCTTTTGATGAGGTTTGTTATGACACGTAGAAAGTGCTAGACACGTATTTCGGCCATTCAGGCTCATCAGCAGCGCGATGCCTTCCCGTTCAGTTAGTTGCTTTTGAGGAGATTTGCCCATATGAGAGGAATCGTCGCCGAACTATTTACACTCGGACGTGAGGTGAAAAGATCAGTGTGGAGTTTTTTCAACGTGACTAATTTCAACTGCCGTTTACATGGTATACGGCTATTACGCCGGTGTATATAAATACCATTCACTTAGCTTACGGCAATAATGTCAATATATATATATATATATATATATATATAATATATATATATTATATATATATATCGTAAGCCAAGTAAAGGCAGTCAGTCACTCTGAAAAAAATGCCGCAAAGATCCTTTCACGCAACATTAGGTGTGAACAAATCGGCGTCGATTTTTCTACACAGTGTGTATATCTACGCACAAGGAACTGACTGAACCGAAAGGCGCTGTGCTACTAATGAGATTGCAGTGCCGAAACCCGTCTCTAGCACTTTGTAAGCTTCATAATAGACCTCCTTAGAGACTTAAAATATGCTGCCAATATGTATAGTTTCAAGGGAGATTTCAACTGATTGTTTTCCGGGGTAGACGGGTCATTGGACGAACTTTTCGAGAGCGGACGTACCTCCGAAACACCGGTGTATGACCCTGGCGTAACAACCTCGTTTTTGAGCTTAAATCATTCTTTTTTGGAATTATATTGAATGTTTTTTTTGCGGGGTTTCGAAAACAGTCGATCTTTTGATTTAGTTTTCGAGAGCGATTCTCAAATCCTCTAATCTCTTTAGAACGTTTCAAGGCTCCATAGACAATTCCTAATTTGAAACCAGTTATTTTAACATTGTCGGCTGAGTTCATTCTAGCCTCGTTCAGCTCAACCAAATATATATATATATATATATATATTACGATTATAACTTAGAGAATTGAGTGGTGAGCAAAAACACGGCCTCAGGCGGGAATCGAACCCGCGTTTCATGCTATCCGGGAACGCGTGCTTCGGGTTCGATTCCCGCTTGAGGCCGTGTTTTTGCTCACCGCTCAATTCTCTAAGTTATAAAAGTAACATCATAACACTGCGAAATAAGCAGTAGAAATACTGTGACTTCAAAGCATTATATATTACGATTCACAACTTGAGCACAATTGAAAATAGACAAATAAAACTCGTTCTGGGCCAAACTTGAACAAATAACTCGATGAAAAATAATTTGAGTCGATAATAAAACATTATATCCATGCTGAAATTACGAAAATACAAGATATATATATATATATTTATATATATACCGTGGCGCCCCTTGACACAGCTTCAGTGACCAAAGGTTACCAAATGAGAAGACTCTATCGATGATTACAAGCAATGGAAATGAGTAAAATCAGTAATCTTATACCCTTTTTATGCAGATTATATAAGATTATATTGAAAAAGAAAACTACTGATTAATATAGTCAGCATACCCTTTCATGTGTAGTCCTATAATGCTTACATATTCTGCACTGAAATGCCGCCATTTTCAGATGAACTTTTTGTACGTGAGAAAGAACAGTGTTAAATCTGAAATTGATCGGAGCTTCACAATACAGAAGCTATTATCCTAAGCAAAGAGCATAGTCCATATGAAACTGTCTTTATCATTTACATTACTAGGACATCAACATGCGTTTGTTAAGTGAGTGTCAGATGATGTTTGCTAATGCAAAAGAAAAGGAACTGTACAGTTTTTTCATATTAAAGAATGACCTACGTCACACCCGATCCCATTTCCTCACCGCATTTGATGCATTTCAACATTGCAGGTAAGTACATGGATGGCTCACATCCCTTGAATATACATACTTTATCGCAAATGATATGGCTACTTTTTCAAAGCATAAATCACCAGCCGCATAGACTTCCTTAACATCGTCTTTTTTCCCTGATGGCTTCGATATTGATCCTTTGCTAATAGTCCGTGTTTCGCTCGAGTTTGACCTGTAAAACATAAAACCTTGTAAAATTCAGCCAAACATGGTGCTATGAAGATAATAACCGCTTCTATTCATCATTCTTAATTGAGTGTTTTTGAAGAAAAATGCGAAAACGTCGTGGAACAAAAATAGGCATACTGCACACTTTTGGAGGGACTCGGCCATTGTAGAAGCTCAACTGGTTTGGAATTGACGGTACTAAGAAGTGTTGGAGCACTGGTGGGAGCACACTGCAAGCGGAAAATATTTATAGATAACGTGAAAGAACACATGTTCTCGTGTATGCCATTCACTATTTTCCTTTATATCTGAAAGTGGATGTAAGCATATAGTTCTGAATTGTGCAAATCGCCCATACCTGAATGACGGTCAGATCCACAAAGTTATGGGCAGCCTAAAAGAAATCAGAAAATTTCTTCGGCTTTTCCTATAGTGCGAAAATGTTATTTCAAATCATTATTCCTTAACGCGCAGTAGAAGTAACTTGAAAAAGATGAAATTTATCAACCACTTACTAATAAAGCCATCAGTTTCTGAACGTTATTTTCTGTATTTAGACCGATCCGCATACAGATGAAGTGATCAAAAACGATCGGTTGATGCCGGATTTGTGGTTTATCATGCCTGCGTGAATGCATCATCACGGTGTCACTAAATGTCATTATTTTCATCGCACACCTTGACATAGAAATACAAGTAACCTACACTGCATGCTCAGCAGACGATGAAGTTCTTGCGAAATGTAAATCCTCATCTGATTCACTACCCCATTCTTGTTTGATACGATTTGCGACTAACAAGGATTGCTCTTTATCTGTTGCAAACGAGGTCTTCGTAGACCAACTATAACCTTCATCATCTAACTCCTCCTTCATAATCGCAACCTAGAAGCGTTAAACTTACAATAAATAGCTAAGAAACGCTATAAGTTATTGAACAGTTTTCACCTTGTCCTTTGACTGAGCATAATCATATTGCATGTACTCCGAACTCTTACTGCAAATATTAATTTCCAAAAAAAATCTGAAAACAAAATACTGTTGTTTTGAATCCTTTTAGCTCAACTTGATACATTAATATTTTTGAGGGGATAGAACATTTACAACAAATCGAATCACGAATTCTTACAGCATATTTATTGTGTACAGATCGTATTGATGTGCTGTAATATTTTTGAGCTGAAATCAGTTTTTAATTTTTCTTCAAAACCATACAAAACTAATTACACTTCTTGCTCAAGAATAAACGCATTGAATGATGATATCTGCCGTAATGAAGGCTATCGATGGATTCAAAGCCTCAAATTCATCAACATATGCTTGTCAGTGCATGAAAGCCGAAACCCTGAGCACGGTTACGAGAATGGGCCATGTATGCAACTTTAGAACGAAATGAAATTAGTTAAAAAGAGAAAATTCACGTCAAACATCCATTATTTTTCTACATGGCAGTGTTGTCTTATAGCAGTTATGTTTCCAAGTAACTACTTTATTCCCTAGTGCTACTAAATAAAGGCAATTTAATCAAACGCTCCTAAGTAAATCGTGGCGCGAAATTCATGAGTACAGGCAGTACAGCAACAGAAATATGAAGAGAAGACAATTTGACTCAATACAGCCGCGAACCTATGAGCTTCTCAGCACTCCAGGATCAGCTGGTAGCACTGGAATTGACTGACTTGACTGCATTCGATTCACAAAGACAGCCCTACTGTCATGGTATACATTTGAGAACGCCCATAGGAACCAAGATTTCTTAATTGAATTAAATACTATTTTTACTAGTAGCACTAGCGTTTTACATGGTTACTAAATTATTTGTAAGATTAGTAGTGTAGTCAGTATTGTTGTGATGCGATTCCCGCTATTCTTGCCATGGTTATCATTTGTATGGACTGATGGTTAGAGGTACGTATCCCGCATTGGATAAGTGGTCTCTCGTTTGATACCACGTATGAGCAAATCAAATATTCATCCCTCTGAGATCCGAAAATTTTAACCATACTTGCTTCGTAGTAAAGTAAACAACTACTACTGGTACATCGGCATGTCATTTTAGCCACATATGCATGCAGTCACCTATTCAATGCTTAGCGTAGCCGAATGCTCTGCATTCCTACTCCAAACTGGTTTATTATTCGAATAGTAAATGATTTAGATAGCTATGAGTAAAATAACAGTACGCACTACAGATTTTTCAGTTAAGAAGTTCCGGAAAACTGCAAATAGTTGAGAGAACTGAGGGAAGTGAAGGATTGAAGAGGAATGAAAGAACAAGAGCTAGTTGACGGTTTGGCGCTCACGCTAGAAACCGGTTGAAACGAGACAACACATCGTCAGACTGGTCCACACCATCACTGTCACGACCAATACAGTGAAATCTTTGCCTCTCTTGTATTTTCGTTAACACATCCATGTGAATAAAAACACCAACCCAAATCGACTACTGAGTTGCAATATTCAAGGCATGTCATTTATTCAATTTTGAGAGCGAATGGAAGCTTCAAAGAACGATACAGGATGAAGACTTCTCCTAAAAGTTTGTCTAAAGAGTCAAAGACAGCAACAGAGAGATTCCATTTTCTGGACTAAATATCACTAGTAAGTAGCTAATAGGTTAGAAATGACCTATAACCAGCTTAAAATCAAAAATCTTTAGTAAAACACACAAAACACAGTATAAAAGCTATGAAGGGACGCTATTTGAAAATCAACAAACGCAACAATAGTGGCTGGAAGAAGTGGAAGAGAGGCCAGTTTCTATTTCATTAGGCTGGTTTGACTTGCCCATCAGGGCAAAACATGCTGAGGGCTTCATAAGTTTTCTACTTTTTTAATGAAATCCACTGTTATTAAAAGACTAGAAGAAAGTTTCTGCATCTTTTTCTCATGCATTGGGAAGTTATCAGCATGATTTTTCACCAAACATTCCGAATTCATGGTGTTGCTTAGATGATTCTTCAGTTTCCGGTCTCAAAATCTGTATGCTCTAATTAGATGAAATAGATAAATTCCTTGTCAAAGCAAACAGATGTAGCACATTGGTATTATGTGCCTCGCAATATACCAGGTTCGATTATTGGGCTGCGCGAGGACTAAAAGTTAACCCTCCACCTCAGCGAAGGGCTAAAATCTATACCAAACTTAATTTGGTTGAATATGCATTCAATGACCTTTACACTGATTGATAAAGTCTAATGTATGACTCACTTTTCTCATGTTGATACACCTCAGGGTCTTATCCTTTATCTTCCAATGAAGTAAATAAATCCAGCTTTTTCGAAACTTAGAAAAAGGAAGTTGAAAGAGGCTTTCACAAAAAAAAACGATACGCCCAATGCTTTTGATAGACTGAGTGCCGAGCTAATCTAACCCCTCATCCTCCTCCTACTAGAAAGAGAAACTGGTGGTATACATATATATATATATATATATATTATATATATATATATATATATATATATATAAGGAGCGCATGTGGCGCAGTGGTTAGAGGTGCTCTGTGTCGCACACGAGGTCAATGGTTCGATCTCGAGCTCATGGCTCACCAAGCCATCCATCCCTTCGGGGTCGGTAAATTGGTACCAGACAGGTCTCAGAGTTGTCTGGGAGGATAAGCAGCACTGACTTGGTTCAGCGGGAGGCCACCGCGAGTCATTGTAAAGGCCAGATATGCATTCAATCACCTCAAACGAAGTTAAAAATTGAAGTCGAATGCATGGCGCATCCCTCAGGGATTGATCAACGCCGAGAGCTTTTATATATATATATATATACCTTTGCGGACGGCGCCATTTTCGGCTGGCAGGCGGTTAGGACGGCTACGAAGAGAGGCTACCAGCGCGTTCTAATGTTAGTGTGGCAGTTTTCAATGAAATTTATATATTTTTTTCGTCAACAGTGGAATTTTTGCGTCAGTAAATAATGAAATATGATTAACAGACTTCAATAAGGTCATTTTATTTAGAAATAACGTAGTTACCTCATTTATAATTCGCACTTTCAAAGCGAAAACCAAGTATTTATACAAAGGCTATAAGCAGAATCTTTATCGAGCATTTCTATAATATTTAATTTATACTTGCGCACAATTCGATAAAATTTATCTTTTGTTTTCTCCGGTTTTCTTATGCTTTCTTTCATAAAATACATGAGATTCATTGTATTGAGTGAAAGTTGAATAACGATGAATTAGTTTGTCAAAAATAGTGCTTCATGTTGCATGCGATCCTACGTTATTGATAATTCCTAATATATTTTTGATTAGTGCACTTAAGATTCCCATTTCTCAGATCATAGCGTAATTTCGTTTGAATTCTTTATCAATACCTATGGTATGCGAAGAAGAGATGGAGATGTGGCAATTCTTCTCCGTCATCTCACGCTGTTTGAGTCTTTTGCAGGAACGTATTTTTCATTTTTGCAAAACTTTTTGGCAATCAGTCGATAGCTAAAGCCAAGTGAACTTGAAGACTTATCTAATTTCTTGAACGGCTCATTTTATTGCGCTATAGCAGTGAAAATAAGGTTTTATTTCGCATTTAAGCATTTCTCGCAGGATAAAGGCTTTTTCATAAATAGTCAATTATCATTAGATAGTGTGAGCCTTAACAATACTGATAGTTTACTGGACTTTCCAGAGAATATTAGATTTCGCAAATTTGGATAGCTTTTGACATTCGCATCCTGATCTGACCTTTTAGGAAGAATCGTTTGCCGATTTTTTCAGAGTTCTAAGAGCAGCTCCATAGTTTGAATCTCGGCAATTCTGATGCTATTTTTTGTTTTCAGAATGCCTTTCTCGATGCGTATTAACACTGAAAATAAAAGAACCTTCCACATGTAAGAATTTCTCACTGAAATAGCTTTTCCGCAAGACTTTCTTTAATTGTTGCAGAGCCTGAATCTTGACGATTCCCATAGTAACGTTATTTCAAAAAAATTCCTCGTTGTACTGTAAAAGTCAAAAGTAGATTACGTTTCGCAGTTAATCGATATGTTGCGAAAAATGCGGTGACTTGGGGCCAGTGTCGGGAAATTGCAAATTAAATTACGATATGTTGCAAAAATTACAACACACCGTCTACTTTCAAGTCATAAAGAATTTATTTTATATAGTCCTTGCGAACGTCTTTAGCAGTTTTTCGAGGTATGCTCACTGTTTCAGCGATGCTGCCTATCATAAGGATTGGCTGCCGAAGAATGGTTACCTGTCGTCAATTGAAATTATTACTGTCAGTCCACCTAATCATCGTCGCAACAATCCAGCAGACACGCGTGCAGCAGCGGTTTCGAAAACGACATTGATGACGGATTTGTAATCAAACCTCGAAAAGGCAGCTAAAAATCTCAAAGACTATATATGAATGGTGTAAAGAGGTTTGTAATAAGCAGTCAATAAGAGGAGGTGCTATAAAACCGATACAAGCAGCAAGCTATCAACTGTAGGTAAACTGCCAATGATTATTTCACTTGACGACAATTTGGCCATTCTTCGGCGCTCAATCTCTAAGATAGGGGAGAATGACCGAGAAAAGGTCATTGATGATGGAGAATCTCCGAAACACGCGTGTCTGCCGAACTATTGCCACGAATAAATTTGTAGCGAAACCTCCGCAAAGCAGTTGAAAATATTCCCAAAGACTATATATGAATGCTTTAACGAGGTTTGTAACAAACAGCTGATTAAAAAGTGAATTTATTTTATTTATATCCCTCGGTTCCATATTTTACGAACTTGAGCACTTCTTTCGCTTGGTTTACCACCTTGCATCCGTTACCCAAAAAGCTTACTGAATTTTCTTGAAGAATCAGGTTTCATATATACCTGAGAGAATGAGTGGTGAGCAAAATTACGACCTCATACAGGAGTCAGATATTCAAGAATGAGTGGTGGCGCGAATGTGCCTCGGTGGTGTAGAGGTAGCACGCGTTCCCGGTATGGATGAAACGCGGGTTTTTGCTCACCACTCAATTCTCTTAGGTATATATTAAGCATCATAACTCTGCGATCAAAGCAGTAAAATAGTAGAATTCTTGACTATTCAGGTTTCACTCAATTTTTTTTCCTCATGAATGTCGTTAAATGCTGGACCGGTTGACTATGTTTGGAATCCTGAGATAGCCTTACTAGAGAGCGGAGAAGTATTTGTTACAGACGGGGGAAAGATCTTCATATATTGAAGGAACTACTCCTTAGGAGAGTCTGTTACCAATTTGCTCATGACGGAAATAACGAGAGTGGGTTGGGTGAAAGCGAACCTACGACCATGCGGGAGTATTGCGCAGCATCTCTAGCCACGTGATTACCTATATCCTCGTTACAGACCTACGGAACATCACAAAAAACTTCATTACTCGGCCGATTTATCTCAAAGCTGCTGTGGTTGTCAGCTGTTACTAAACTGCAATGCTTCGAACTCCACAGTTGACTCGTTCTTTTTGACTGTGAGAATAACCCAGAATATCCCAACTAAGTACGTTTGGGTTAAAATAGTTTAAGTGCTTTTGTAAGAAAACTTTTCAATTTCAGCATTAATGGCCAATAAATTCTCTCGCAATGTAGCTTACATGAATTTGGTACAAAAATTCAATTCTTTCAACATTTCGAAATTTTCGTCTAATTCAGAGACGGAATGTTTAGTGTCGACAGTTCACAGCTCCAATCTTACAGCGTGCGCCTTAGATTACCAATGAAAAATACATCAATTTAAATAATTAAGGCAAGTCAGTTCAAAGTTTTGTGAATATCCAAGTTAGTCGCAAACTTACCGAGTTTAAATAGACCTCTTCTGCTACTGCAACGGATCCGACGACAAGGTTTCTGTAGTCAGCAGAGAGCGTCTACTTAATGCCACTTTTTCTGTAAATGAAAACACAATGTTGGCAAAATTTTGGATGCTTTGTAGTCAGGTCTTTCCAAAAGAA
This sequence comes from Parelaphostrongylus tenuis, assembly GCA_019055375.1. NCBI lineage: Eukaryota > Metazoa > Nematoda > Chromadorea > Rhabditida > Metastrongylidae > Parelaphostrongylus > Parelaphostrongylus tenuis. The sequence goes on from JAHQIW010007485.1 coordinate 167,313, forward strand.
TTCTTTTCTTCATCACTACATGGGCTTCTTCCTTTTTGAAGCCACTAGTTCTGCGAACGAAGTAATAAATTGTGCCTCACTAATGCAAGTTATATGACAGAAAATTGACGGAAAGATCAGATTTATCTTTGACATATAGTTGCATTGAACCAAACATTGTCTAAGAATTCTTGAAAACCTTATGAACATTGCTCTCAGAAAGTCTAATGTAAGAATATGGCTACCGACATAGTGCACACCGTAATTTCAATTTTTAGGTAAAAAATTCAAACTCTGTAAATTTCATTCGTACCGTATAAGGTTAATCCCAAGCGGTTCAAGAAACATAGCACAGCGGCATCTAGTCAAATTCAGTATCTCTCAACAGAACTAAGCCAACTGTCCAAAAACCTTATATTTAAACTTGGAATTCCCTCTCTATCTCTCTCTCTCTATACCCTTCTCTCTCACTCACTCTCTTTCCCTCCCTCTCTTTCTATAAAATACCGCCTTAACGAGCTCTTTATGCGATGGCGACTTATGAACACTTTTAAAGATTTCCGAGAGACTATTCTGATTTCCCAAGTACTTCAATCAGGAACAAAATTGCTAGATGTAATGAAGATTATAGCAGAAGATCTGCACTTGATTATTTAACAAAACAGCAAACAAAGCATGAAATAGAGAACAGATCATTCTCTATCTAACGATTACGACCTAGTGTACACATAGTGGGCACTCGTTTATGCTATCGGCCACATGACTGATAACACGACTAGCTGACAGGTTATGTCAAGACTCTACATACCTCCACCCGATTACGATAGTCGCTTCGAGGGCATTCTACACTCCGCCACCCGACTACGATTCACCGAGAGAGTAAGCCGCTCTATTTGTTCAGAATTTCCCCCTAGAATTTTATTTTGACCATCACTCAGCAAAACCACATCAAATAGCAGAAAGCCGGAAGTGTCTGACGATTTCACCTGCTCAGATGGCTTTGTAGTGAAGAATGATTATAGCCTTCATCGCACAAGCGTACACTTACCGGTTGGTTTATCATTGAATGAAAATTTTGATTTTAGGCTCATAATTATTGATCCTCTTCCAGTATTTATCTACGGGTCTTTGATTGGCGTTATCATACCAATCATTTCAGTAGCAGATTAAGTGCTCATTCCTTGATGGCGCTTTGCAGTAGTTTAGTTCTCGTTTTAGATCCGATTCTTTGGAAAACTGCTTTGTTCAACCATGAATCCACAGCCACTCTATAAAATTTATGAAACAGCTGAAACGTAGTTGGAACAAAAGCACAACGAAATGATATTTTATTACGAAATAATTTATCGCCAAGCCTAATACCTGTGGCACTGTGATGCTACTGATTATGAAACAGCCGTAATTAGTTGAGAATAGAAGTGAAATTTGACACGCTATTATAAGGTAAATTCTTACCACATCTATTAATTTCGATGCTATCGATCATGTAGAAGTATGAACAAATAAGAGAAAGTTGTTCTTCTATTTTGTTCCAGAGTTAAAGCTTTAGAAGTACACTGAGGCTGTGACTCGTCGGTCCCGCCCGTAATAGTAAGGATTGTTTTGCCGCTGGAATCCATATGCAAGTACGATCGCATATTGCAAACGTCTCGAACATATGCTTTGTAAATGTGTACACAAGAAAGTATGCGTAGCCCACCGCGCTGCAGACAAAGGGATTGTGTTCGTTGAGCACTATTGCGCCGTAGCGCAAGCACATCCGAGCCTTTGGGCTACTTTCACTCTTGATCTGCTAGATTAAAATGTGTTACGTAACGTCACAACTAACCAGCTCGGGTTTCCTCACAAGAACAAGGTCCGAGGAGCAATGATCGCAGCTTTTCATTTGTTTTTTCATTTAGCATGACCCGTCTAACATTTACTTTACTGTGACGAACTTGGCACCTTCTAAATTCTACTCGTTTCCTCGCATTAATTGTCCACAAACATTTTTTCAATCCCAGTGGCGCTTGAGTTGAGGCGTTCCATGAGACGTTTGTTGATTGACTGCGGAGAAGTGTTGGGAGAGAGGGTTGAACCAGAGGCTTGCTTATCATACTGCTTCGTGGTACACCGAATAACTAATGTGTCATGTCGCTCTACCTTAAGGTATATATTCAAGAAATCACGATATAGCAGACACTAATATATCAGGTCTGAGGGAAATTTTGCGCTTGACACTTTGTAATTAGGAAGCACTTTGCGACTCGATTTTTCACTCAAAAACTGACAACGATATACTCTTTTCAGTGATTACAGAATATTTTAAGTAGACACCTAGACGACTCAACTTCTTATGTTAAGAGGACGTAACATTTCCTTCATTCGTTTTGTTCTTGACAGAATTTTAACGTGAATTGAGTGGCAAGTTGAAAATCCGTCAAGTTCTTTCTAAAGAGATGATTTAGATTTTGTTCAAAAGGTACTTTCCAAAAAAAAACAGTGATTGAGAATACTTTGATTGAGAAATTTCGAAAAGTGGAACAATCACCACTATCTTTTTTGTTTTCTAAAAAAATATAAGATTGATGTACAATTTGATTTTACTAAGTGAACTGAATTTATGAACAACTTCATAGATAAAAGTGAACGATTTTACGATGCTTTATCGTGTGCAGAAAATGAATCGAAACTAGTAAAAAACATTGCTCAGGTTTCACGCAAAATATCTGATTCAACTCGTTCCTACATACGTCAAGTAGGAATACCAGTTCTTCCACCCATCACTCCACGATGCAGCGATCACAAGGGTACGTTCAACTCACTCATGCCACAAAATTTTGAGCGCTAATTTTCTGCTCTATTGAAAAAACAGTCATCAAATGTGTGCTTGTTGTATTGAGAGCGAGCCTTTCCATCATTGCTGTTCAAGCTTTGCTTTGCAAATAATACTTTTTGCGATGCAAGTCTCTTCAAAACTCAGCCTTTAATTCGATTCCACTCCTAATAGTCAACTTTTTATGCATATTCACTGATCTACTAAATTTCAGAGAACGGCTGATGAACAGATTAATCCACAGTTCTTCAAATTCTAATGGAGTATTTCAGGTAGTTTTCTGGAGGCAAATAAGGCATTTCTGAGACATCTGGAAAATCATCGCATTTTTGACACCGTGAAAACATTGCGCAATCGTGAAGATTGTCAGATTTGTTATTTAATGAGTCACTCTGAGCCACCTTGTGAAAGGTGAGCTGGAGTTATGAATATGGTATTGCTTATGCACTGATCATGTTCAGTGATGAAGAGTGATGTGCAAGAACTTTTGCATCACGTAGGACTCGAATCCACATTTCACCCATCCTGGAGCGCGTGCTGAACCGTTGTACTACCGACGCCCGTTTTGATACCACTCTTTCCACGCTACAGGGCGTTATCTGTCAACAGCCAACCGTCAACGGTCTGGCGTGTGTAGTCGCTATCGATATTAATCTCATTCATGCTGACGGACGCAAAAGTTTTTGCATATCAATCTACATCATTTGGTATATTATAACATCATACCATCGCAAGAGGCGGTGAAATAAAATGGATTATGATTGATCATGTTTAATATTGTAAAAATAAGAGTTATAAAATGATGAAATGCGCACTAATAGTGTAAGGACAATCACAGTGAAACTATCAATTCAGGATATCAAAGCAAAAGCGAGAGGAAACGGAGGTGAAGACACCAACTCCTATGCAACAGTTGACCTCATACACTTGTCATATGTGACTTGATTGACTTTCAACGACTCCTGTTTGTCCGATGTGCTCTGTGATTCTAAATGATCATCAGATTCTCTTTTAAATAACTTCGTCTTCCTTTTTTCTCTATTAAATATTTGGTAATGTTGATTGAACACCATAGGTCGAATTCGTTTACCTCAAGCATTACCTTCTTTAAACCCTGCTGTAAAGCTATTTTTATGTATTTGTTGAGCGATAAGGTGTTTAGTTATTTACTTACCAAACAAGGGCCTTTCTTCCAAAATGCGAAAAGCTTTCTTTAAGCGAACTAGTGCAAGTTGAGACGTAATATTACAATTCTATAACGCCTTAAGTGTGTTATTGGCATGGTTCATCACGAGTATGGAGTGATTCTGCAATTTGTATTCTTCTCATGATAGCTTTTGACCTTGTGCAATTTGATCTGCTCGCAAAATATTATTAAAACTTGTTATGAATCATGGCCGTCTAGGCTTTTCTTTAACCTACAAGATCACAGTTTATAAATGCCACTGCGAAATTCTTGCTATTTCACACTTAGTATACCTTCTGAACAATCCTACAGTTTCCAAATTGTTTATATAAGCCTTAGTGAAAATAAAACTTGGTCCAATGTTAATTGTCAAATCCTTGTTCCTTTACTGCGGCTCCACTTGCCTGGCGCTGAATTCAGCAATGAAGATGGAAGAATGACAAGCATAAAATGGATCAAGATAGATGGCAGGAAAGAATGATTCGAAGATAGAATAGGATGAATGGCATAGGCAGGTAAGTGAATGGTAAGTGGCATACTTGTTACAATACCAGTTCTGTTATAATGAGGATGGGACATGGGAATGAAAATCGACGGTCGACAATTAAATCACCTTCGCCTGGATGATGATATCGTCCTTAACTCATCAAGCATCAGCCAGATGGAACGAATGATGACCGATTTTTGCAAAACCTGTAGAAAAATTGCTCTTTGACTAAATCTATTGAGAACGATGTTTATGAGGAACGGATGGGTTTTGAATGCTCCATTCACGCTCAACGAAACGAACTTCTCCGAATTCGCTACGTCTATATAGGTCGGAAGTCAACACGATGAACGACCTGGCTCGCGAGTTGAGCAGGCGGAGACGAGCGGCTTGGGGAGCGTTTTGAGAGCATCGAGGACGTAGTGAGGAAAACGATGAACGTTCTACTCCGTGCCTACCTTTTCGACTCGAAGGTTATCCTTGCCGTAAAGTATGCAGCAGAAACCTAGTGGCTACGCAAGCAGGATGAAAGATCACTTGGCGTTATTAGACGCGCAGTCGAGAACCGATGCTAAGAGTATCTTGTTTCTCGCAAATGAGAGGAAGCATCCGAAGTCCTGAACTGCGGCATTGATCGGCGGTCAAGGATGCCGATATACGCGTCAGCTTATCGAAAATGAGGTCGACCGAACGCGTAATGCTCTACAATGATGACCAATAGGCGAGAGCCAATACCGACTAGATTCCTCGGGATATCAAGCTCTCCACAGGACAACCACCGACCCGATTGTCCGATTTATTCGCGAAAAGCCTAGAAGAAAGATATGATGCTCAGCGAATCCCTAAAGCGAGGACGACCCACTGGGCTACTCTTGTATGCAATGAAAAAAAGCGGAAGTGTTACTGGTTCCTTCTCTAGTCACTCAGCTATCAACGAAACGACAGGTGCTACGGATGATACATTGCTTCGATGTTGTCCTCAAACTTCATCGTACTCACCATCCTGTTATTATTGAATGATATCCTATTTGTGGCACATCTCACTGGCCCGAAGGAAGCAACATTTCTAGAATGAATAATTTTTTTCAAACGCTTAGAGATCCTGTGTCGTCGAAGTGAATTAAAATATTGTTTTGAATAACCTTACTTGGGTCTATTCAAATTGTAGGTTATTGGCTGTTTTGTATGGGATTGGTCTTGAAGAAACACTAACTCCATCGTCTAAAGATGAGGAATTGCCTCAAAATGGATGACAGATAGGTTGTTAATACTTACACATGTCCATTGCTCCTTCTCGCGTGCATGGATAGCTCAGTAGATCCTCTTCGCTGTGGGGTTTCGTTGACTATCGCATCTTTCTTCTAGACTTTTTATAAAGAAGTCAGACATCGGGTCGGCAGCCTTCCTGTAGTACGTCTCGAGGAATCCAGTCGATTACGACTTTCATCCGTCGTTTATCATCAAAATGCATTGCATGCCCACCGGTCTGATCTTCGATAACTTGCCGTGTAAAATAATGTCTTCGATTTTCGATAGCTGATGTTAGTATCAGAATTTTGGGTCATTTCTCTCATCTGTGGGATATGGGATACTCCTGGAATCGACCTTTCGCCTACGCGATCGATAGCGCCAAATAATCTTTCATTCTGCCTATGTATCGGCCGGATTATCTATACATTTACGAAAGCAGTAGATAGATGAGTAGAGAAGGTGAGCATGGAGTCGGATGCTTTTCGCTCTCTTCACTATATCTTCAATGTTCTTCAACGTTTGTCAAATCGCTCGTTTACTCCTGCTCAATTCTGAAGTTAAGTTGGGCATTATGTTGACTTCGTAACCTACATTAACATAAATGGAGTCTGGAGATATTCACTCTCTTTTGCATGATTGAGATGATTAAAGCCATTCCGTTCCCAGGAGTTTTTTTTTAGATTTAGTCGAGAACAAATCCCTGCACGAGTGTTGTTGGATTCGGGAGCACATTCATCTTCATTATGTTTGCGAAGCTTTGGTGTTCTTTTCAAATGTTTTTTCTAGCTAATGCAACTTCGGTCGTGACTGTGTTCTTCTCTTTCTAAATCTGTCATCGCTTTTCTGAAGCGTTTTGCTAGCTAGACGTGAAGTGACGGTTGGTTGCTGCCCGTATGATTTCACGTCTCATGAGAGAAACGTTTTTTCGTAACTATCGAACTCGGTCGTAATCTTCGTCGATGCTATCAGTGACTGCTTCTTCCTAAGAGCCGACTAATGATTCGAATGAACTCCAGTGTTAGTAGTTTAGAGTTTAGCTGTTTGAAATCAGCAACTTTTTGACCTTTCCGCGAAAACAAGATGGAATGTGCGTGAAGGAGACGATGGCCTGATCTCCTGTAGAGTGTTACAAAAACTGCGACATCAGTCAAACAGTACCTTCGATTTAATCAGGTGTGGTCTATTTCGACGTTGTACTCTCCATTGGGATACTCTCACAACCCCGTCGCAAATGGGGCTTTGGAATTGTGATTACCATGGAAGGTTCAATCGTTATGATAATTAAGGCAACCGTTCACGCTGTTCGTTTTATTCTATACGTAACCTCAACGTAACATTGATCTGCATTTGAAATTTTTTCAGATCCTCATAGCACGGTCCGATTATCCTTGTTAAAACCTGTTGATTCATAAGCAACGGAGATGGTTAAAGTCGGCATTGAACCACATTGTTTCGATTGTAATCGTCCGGTTTCGGGTTGTTAGTTATTCAAATGGGTTATTTTTTATGATCAAACTCATTTTGACGCAAACTCTAACTCCGTAGACACCTTTGCCATCAAATGTTCCAAGAAATAGTTCTTCTCCGGTGTCCCAAACTGCATGAATGAGTGACGTCTTCTAGTCTCAACCAGGCCGATGACGTCGTGCATCCTTCTTACTTGCACCAATAGATCTCATATTCGTATGCGAGTGTTCTTGCGATAGTACAAATCCCCATCTTAGTTCTCATCTTAGCCCGTTTCGATCTATTTGCCTTTGATATTTTAGTGGTTTTCTCGTTTTCATACTTTTCAACGTTACAGTATCAGAGGCTCTTTCCAGGTCACGAAAATGATATCCAGATTTTCGACTTTGTTCAATCTGTTACACCCAACGTATAGCTTGCTGAGCTCTGAGCGTGGATGCTAGGTACTCACGTGTAGCTTCCCATTTGAAGGGACAGGGAGGGGTTGATCTAGGAGGGGCGATTCTTAACTCTTCCCATCCACTTCTTAGTGGCTGAATAATAAGTTTCTCACCAAACTGTCTCGCAGCAGAAAAGAAGATATGCCGAATTGGCGCAACAGAGGGAGTCCATAACTAAATCTACCTACATTTCAAAAAGTACATTGCGCTTTGGTCCACCTTTGATTCTTCTATGAGCCGTCTGGGTGTGTACTACATATTCTAACAAGTAAGCGGACAAAAGTTGTATAATCCAGGGCTCCACAGTGATGATGAAGTCGGATTCATGGCAGGCTCTCAAGGATTAATTAAGGCAGCAAGCCTTATTTTTTGACCTTTCTTGGATAGAAGTGGAATAAATGCTTTCTCCTGGTCTTATTTACGAAAACCTGGAGACCTGTAAGAGAGAAGGCTTATTTATGGTCTCAAAAGAGCTCAAAAGAAACTGGCTTGCAGCTCAGTTTTCTAAATAACACAATTGCTTTCATGAAGTCTCGATATCCTTTTAGAATATGTTGGCTTTTCAAATCTTTTAATGAGTTGACTAGTGTCATTGTTGTCCACGCGGGAACCCATAGCGAACGTTACCATTACATGTCGATGTCTTACAGATGCAAACGCTTTTCGATAAGAATGAGCCTTTCCAGTATTAGACGATTATATCTCAAACAATAAATGTGACTATTTGATAGTCAACTTAGTGGGACCTATAGATCTTTCTTAACAAAAAAGAAACTGTGATTTTCTATGATTTTATATATTTAATACTGTACATTTGAGATGATCTATGACATTAATAAAATACATAATGTATTATTGATATTTTTACTTGTGGCCGAGAAAACTTTTCGCATTTTTCATCAAAGCATACGGTTCGACTACTTAATCGACTGAAGCGGCAGGCCTTCGATGAAAAAGATGTGATGGTATCCATTAATTCAATATTAATGTTTGCGATCATACAGCAAAAAACATAAAGCACATTGAGTCCAAAATCGAAAGAAATTTCGAATTCTGGGAACGTTTTAAAAATCCATAGCTCTGAGTTCATCAACATATCAACTTTACACCTACCCCAATTATGAAAAATCAATTGAAATTACGTCAGTTTTCTACTGAGAAGCTTTGGAGGTAGATCCACTAAATTACCATAGCGTTGCAGCTCATGACAGCAAACGTAAATATATTATTTTTGTGCAATAGTAGCTTACAAGTGCATTCCAGCTTGTTCAACTGTACTCCAATAACCAAGGACCCTTCGAAATGATCACTCATTTTCTTAAACCACTAAAGAACCAAGTTTAGGTCCATGCCTTAACCATCAGTTGCCCCTCTGTGCAGCTTTACATTGTAGAAGTAGCTTGATAGGCCTTCTGGATTCCTTAAAATACATCTGAATAATTGCATAATGCTATCTTTGAGAGCTTCGCGAATGCTCTCAATGCTTAATGATCACTGCATAGCGGACATGAAATATGTCTCACCTGTGGGAATCAAATGAAAAAATTCGTAATAATATACGGAGCTTTGGCATGACCATGGTTAGTGTTGCTCCAGTATTACTGATAAAAGGTGAGCAAGAGGTACTCAACGGTCTTCACGAAAGGGCAAGCCTTGTGAATTCTGGTGCTTTCGAAACGGTATTACATTGTCGCTTAAATAGGACGGCTATTTCTGCACAGAAAAACCTAGGTTGAAGTGTGACCATTGTAATTCGGTCAAGATGTCTAGCAAGCAAGTAATGCGATTGGCTTAGCGAGCTGATTTTTATTGATTTTATTCAAGAGTCCATATTGAGTAATTTTTTATTTGTTCTCAAAAAATCGCCTTCCCAACACAGATTGAAAAGTAGCTGTCAATACAGCACCGCTGGAATGATATTTATTTCTACCAAACGTAACTGGGAACACAGCACAACTGAGCTTCAGGTTCAACGAATACACAGAGAGGACATCGACAGCGTAATCCCCAAGCCGATTGATTGGATTCCAAAGATTACGCAACAGATCCTTTATGATGACGCCACAGATCAAGGAGTTATAACGGTGAAATGAGGATATAATACTCTTTTGAAAATTCACCAATCGAAGTTAATATTATCTCGAAAATCTCATTGTATTCATGGGCAAATTTGATTCACGCAATGTTCTGATCCGATTCACGAAAAGTGTGGCTCGTAATCGATTGTAGTCGTAATCAAGGAAATGATGTAATAAATATTCGTACTATTTGTCGAGGTTCAAAAGCTTGATAAAGATATACCTTCATGAGCAACCTGACTATGAGGTATACTCATTCTTCTGTCACAGTTAGCAATGAATGTGATTCAAAATCAACTGCTACCCAACATGCTTATTCCTTTAATCCTAATTCTAGTGTACGATGTAAAATCATCTTGTTGTATTGATGAGAATTTAAGTCATATATGAGTGGTGCTTTTCAAATCAAATAATACGAAACCGACTTTCTTTTCGTTTGCTCAATTTGCTACACAGTATATTTTTACAGAAGTTTTAGCAGCCCACTATCAAGAAAACCTTTACTCAGGAATATGTCAAGCCTGCCTCTCCAAGGTTGTTATGATTTAAAAACAGTGGAATGTGCTGAGATCTATGCTCTACTTTCGTATTGTTTCTTAATATAGAGCATTTTCGAAATCACTCACCGAGAGCCACTTTCTATCTAATGGAAAATACTCTCTATGATTTCGTACGGCCAGTAGTTTCTAATAAAACTTGTTCACTTCTCCGTGCTTTGTCCATGTACATTTCGCCGCGCATTCCTCCTTCTCTTAGTATTCTTTGCAATTTATTTTGTAGTGTAATGTTTTTATGTTTTTGTCTATTAATTTCCCTCTATTCACACACCACAAAGGCATTCTCATAAGGATTAGAGGAGAACGGAGGGAACGAATTAAGCAAGCATTTTGCTTCCTTATGAGATTCATCACCATCCACTCCGCTATTCTCTCTCACGTATGGACTCGAGTAATCTTACATTTTCGTGCTTTTCCTTATATGCCATTTATGTATAAAGAAACTTTCCAACAATCCCACGCAAATTATGCTCATATTTTATTTCCGAATCATTGTTTCTTGCACAATTTATGTGGAAAGGTTAGATTATCTAAGTTTGCAGTCAAATTACGCCACCTACAAGAGTCCCACGTTATCACTTCGAGCACAACCACAGACATCCTTTACGGAACTAACTAGCATAAGGAGACTTTTAGAGACGAGATTGTAGTGTGTAGGTTAGATATACAGCAAGTTTTCAATAATGGGTTCACATAAAGTGTGTTTTTGCAAGCAATAATAATCTTACCTCTTGTTCTCACAAATTTTCATTTGTGTTTTGAACATTTTATTTAGACATTGCCAAATTTTACGCTTGATTTTTTTACAGTAGTCTGCAGTCATCGCGATTCTCAAATTTATAGCATGTACTTCTATGCTAGATTCGAAGTACTGTGACCCGTACAATAAAATGTAAATACGCGTAGTATAGAACAAAGTTGAAAGTACTCCTAAGACTACTTACTCAGAATCGCAACACTTACAGAAAGACTAGAAGTCTACAAACATAACACTTTACCACCATGGATTTTATGATATACACCTATAGAATAAGAGTATGTAGCGCAGTGGTCGCAGGTGCTCTAAGTCGCACACAAGATCGATGGTTTGATTTTGCGCTAGGGACTTGCCTAGGAGGATAAGCAGCACTGATTTGATACATCGGCAGGCCACCGTGAGTTATTGTAAAGGCCACTAAGCATTTAATCACTTCAAACGAAGCTAAAATTTAAAGACGAATGCATGGTGGATCCCTCAGAGATTGATCATCACACAGAACTTTATTCTTTATCCTTTAATCTTTTAGAGTTATCACTTTCTATGGTGGCGCTTAAATAGCCTGGAAGCATTTGTTACACTGGACGCTCCTAGCTCTTTCCTGTTTGATTTGCATCAATACTTTTGACGTCATAACATTAATATAAACTCTTCTTTCAACTAGTACATCCTCACTGCTTTAGCTTTTGATCGCCATCTGCCAAGGAATCGCTAAGTCATGGTGTAGACACTTATACTTTAATCGTCTAAAAACACTCGAATCCACTTGGGTATTGTGCATATGAATCCGTACTTTCCGTACATCGTTACTTTGAGATCTTCACGCACATATCATGAATTTTTAAGAAGCGATGAATCTACTGAAATTATGGGTAGAGAGTCTGTATTTACATAGACCACGAAGAAGGACGAGTGTGCATATAACAATCTAATCTAATTAACCCTTTCGTAACGTAGCTGATATTTCCATAATGTAAATTATCATCCTTAACAAGAAATAAACTTCATTATCAACGGTATTGATAAATAGTAGTCATTGTCTTATGCAGAAAAACATAGAAATTACTGAAGTCTAACTTATACATCATGCTAAATTTTGATAGACGATAACAGAAATATGTTTCGATGCTGGAAGCTTTTTTTATCATCACACGCAAGAATTTAACAGGCTTGCATAGCGCAGAACAATATGAAAAACATCATTAAAGATACGTAAGATATGTAAAACGCTAAATTTGCTAATGAAGCATACAGCGAGAACAAATTATGGAGTGAAAAGTATAAGAGGAGGTGCGCAACGATTTGTGGAGGTTTTCAGATCGGCATGAATCACGTGTGTCATAGCGCGCCCGAAGAAAAAGTTAATGTATTTTGAAATTAATGATTTCCAAGTAAAGCACATAGATTATTCATGGTACAGAAATCTTCCACTACTTTAGTTTAACTCCTCGATGAAAATGTTTCAACCTTTCCGGAATCAAGTGTACCAAGAATGATACACTGATGTTTTCATGGTTATCTCGTCGGACTCAGGTTCTTCACTGGACTTTTATTAATCATTCGATAGCTGAAAAAATTGAGAATCTAACGCTGCGCTTGGTTTAATTACGTTCGGTGACCTGAGTGCGTTAAGCACTGATGCTTGCTTGACTTTTTCTCCAGAACAGAATCTTTTCACTAGACTTTTGACAAGCGTTCGAGAGCTTGAGAGACGGCAATCCAGATAGTGGGATTGTGCTCTAGGAAGACCTTTTTTTCGATGTAACAACGACGAAGACAAAATTACGTCTTACCTTCGCTGTTCATTATCTGCAAGCCTGGTGTCCGCGCCTGGCTTTTCACCAGTTTTTCAATAATAATTCAATAATCAGCTAATAGAAAACACCTTAGCTATTCTGAATCTTGGTTTCGATTTTGGAAAAGTCATCACAGAGCACTGTAAAAGCGAAAAGAGATTGCGCTTTGTATTCAAAGGGATAAACTTGCTGCTTGAAAATCTACAACGGGTTTATTGGGGAATGTAAAGCGAGAATAAGAACCTAATATCCATAGAACAATAGGGTAAAGTATTCTTTGAAACTTACCCTAGGCTCAAAAATTTTTCTCAAACGGAGAGAGAGTTTACGAACAAATAACGAAAGTCAGATCCTTTCAAGGCGGCACTTGAAATCGTTACGCGCAGAGCCATTTGAGAGAGCGTGAATTTCGTTATTTATTTGGAAAGTTTCCTTCTGCTGCGAAAGATTTTCAAATTCCTCTTAATAATTCGATGCAAAATGATTGACTCTCCCCGCCCACATGTTTTTGGTGCACATTTTACTCTTATGCGCGGAAAAAAAAAACAGAAAGTGAAACGCAATTTTCTTTCTGCCCTTACAGCACGCTGGGATGACCATTTTGAAGTACAAATCCAGTTCTGAAATCAATAAATTTGTGCTATCAAATGGCTGCTAGAATTTTAATGATAGCATGTCCATAGACCCCATCCGAGCGAGCAAAGTGAAGCGAATGTGAAATATAATTTTATTTTTCCAGCTACAGAGCACTAAGAAAGTTTGGCCTCAAAAGGATTAAATTACAATGAATTGTAGATCGCGTGGAGTACAAGCCTCCACTGTGTATCACAGTTCGACGACCAGAAACATCAACGATGAAGGGCAAATCACTGGAAATGCACGCACTGATCACTCCTAGAAAATGAAAATTTGAATGTCTAAGTTCATAACTGCTGTGCCCGTTCAAACTGGAATTTAACAAACTACAGTGTGGCTCGCTCGCGCTTTAAATACAGCATTGATTTGGTAATCAATAATCAGTTTTGGAGGAGAAGTGGTAATTTATTGTGGTCCTTGTTTCATTCTTCGGTTCACATTCTGAAAAAAATGCCTCAAAAAGCATAAATAATTTCGCATAATGATTTTGAAAAGTTATGATTACCGTGCTTATTAGACCGTAATATCAGCACGATTGCCAATGTACCAAGTGTTTGTTTCATTTTTATGTTGCTACGGAGATTCTAAAAAAAAAGGACGAACCTAGGCAGGACTATCCGAATAAACCAACAAAGCACTTTATTTTATTGTGTACATGGACGTGATAATTGGCGGTAAATTAATCGACAGTGATCAGCTTATAAGGTGACAAGGGAAGGTGAAATGGTTTTTTCTCGTAAGACTAAGACTCTAGTTCATTTGGATGTTCGATTTCACAAACAGATACAAATTAAAGATAGCTAATAATCTCGTAAATAATTATAGTGCAGTATTCCAAAATTAAAACAATTCTATGAACCGAATATTCCACTAGAATTCTATTCTGAAAGCCTGTACTGAGCTTCATTTATGATTACCATTAAGACATATGTTACCGGCCACTTTGAAGAAGCCATAGAAACGTAACTTCAGAAAAATTTTGGTTGGAGCTTCAATGAATCACGTAGACAATCTATTGAATCTCTTCACTCTGGAATATGACATCACTTTTCGCACGTAGTCCGTGCGATTGTTTCCAGCATTCTTAGAAAAACTGAGAGTTCAGAGTCACAGCAACAGTTAACTGTATGACAAACCCTAAAAACAAACGGCACTTAGCGAAAAAAAATTGACGAAATTTTGATTGATGCACGGATTTCCTCGATGTAATATAATCAGACCTATCCACCCTAGCTACCTGTGATATGTATTGTTTTTGATGGTTACGAAGCCAAAATAGGTCAGTCTTCAAATTTAATCAGTACAAAGCTCACATATTTGCATAATATGGCAACGAGTTCTAACATTCTACTACTACAGAGCTCAAATTTGTGTAATCATCAAGTAGATTCAATTTTCGCTCCTTGTCGCAGATGGTCACATTTCAAATAGCGAAGTGAATGCGAAAAGAAGTCAGTATTCACATGGACTACGACACCTCCGAATGCATCGCAAGGTGCTTAGCATGATTACTTTGAAAACTCTCGGAACTACTCTGTACTATTATAATTTTTGAAGTTTGAATTTCAAAGTTTAAAATGAAACGAATTTTAGAGGACTGATGAGAAATGATACACCTCATTATTCTTCAATTGTTTACAGTCTACTTGTTGATGGAGGTATTTGTGTTGAACTGCAATGTTCATCGGAACACTGAATTTTTTTTCCGATTACGACTTACAGATAAGAGTAAATTAATGACAGAAATCGGTGTCGCTGTGATATCAACGTAGTTTCAAGATAGAAAACCTTCCTAGAAATTCACAGTGATCCGTGACTGCTGTTAGCAGGACTAGCACGCTCACCTAGACAGCACAAGGAAGGAAACTTGCTTAGACTAACACATTACAAGTCAAATAAAAATCATGCTGGGGCATGCACGAATCTTTCTGAATACAGGTCACTCAAGTATTCCGGTATACCTCAGAACTATACTGTGAAGTGTCTTATACAAGCTCTGAAATTCTCAAATACTATCGGGGATTTTTGGAGAATCCTGTTACCACAAAAGTTTCAATGGAATTTTAGACCAGCATTGTATTTTATACATATGACTTGCGCGTTTCCCAGTTCAATTTTTATATGAATATACTATCAATGTAATGGAAGCATACATGTCACTACATGGCACGACATAAACTACTAATTACTTGGTACGATAGAGAACATGTCAGATAATCATCTATCCAGTCCCAATATAGAAAAAAAAAGATCTGCGAGAAAAAAGATGAGATGTCATGATAGCTTAGAAGACTGCGAGAATCATATGCGGAAAGCCAAGTACACTTTTGGAAATACTAATTACTTAGAAGGAAATGGCAAACGTAACATCTCCCCGCAAACAAAAAAAAAAGAATAAATCATCAACAAAATGTGAAAGGTTCAATGTAACTTGTTTGTAATATTTGGCCGAATAGAACATCTACAGATATTATTTGGTTCATGGATCACATGCTCATTTAGAATCGGGTGCAAGACCGAAGAAACATCACAGGATATTGAAGACGAAAGTAATATCGAATAACGATGAATCAAATAGAATGTTTCGACTAATCTACAATCATTTTTGATAACAAATCATGAAGGGTTAGCAGCAAAAACAGTGAGCGCAAATTCAGCGTTGTACTTAACAGTAAAAACATGGTACAAAAACTTCAGTTAAAACAGCTAGCAACTGAGAAAGAAGTGCTGAGCATACGGAAAGAGAGAAAAAGGGCTTGTTGAGACACTCCAGTGGAGAATCAGCTATGATTTTCGGGTAGAAGAATGACCCCGACTTATATGAAGGATCATTACGTGATCAGAATGAAAGACATGGCAGAGCATTCGAGAACAGAGTATTATCAATAAATCATGATTCTAAAGTAGGAGCTAGAGGATAATATGACGGGTATGAAGCGAGCACAAGCGGATACTGTTATTACTGCTACAACTGCATCTACAAAATTGGCCGCTAGTCGACGGGTCGACGGAAATATCTATGGGAAACGGCCGCTGGCGGCGCGCAGAGATCAGAGAAGGTTTCCGGCGGCCAACGCTCAACTTTGGGTCCTGCTGTACGAATTCAAAGCAGCGACTACAGTGATCCGAAAATGGATGTGAGCGACGTGGCTAGAAGAAATCGAAGATCGACACAGAGATGTCCTATATGACACTAGGGCACAAGTGAGAAGAATGATGGAAAACGAAAGACAGGATGCATCACATAAAATCACGAAGGCCACAATGAAAGAACAGGGCGAAAGACGTTGACGAGGTACCTCTTGGCCCGACAAAACGTAACCTGGAATGAAATATTTCTCATAACATGCGATCATATCAAATCAAAGATTAAGATAATTACATGTGGCAAATCGACGACAAAAGGATGACCCACCGAGCAAATGGTTCGATACTGTGCACTGAAACACGTAATATCATCAATATATTACTCTTTGGATACTTCTAAATTGCTAAGATAATAATTTTCTTCAAATAATGTCATACAAACCTCGGGAACGTAGAAGAAGAATGGTAGTAGTCAAAGAGCGTTCTTGTTACTCACATCTGCAACACATAAATCTTTATAGCCTTGTTACTGACCAACTAACTCGGCTGTGATAAATTCTCAAGTAGAAAAAAAAGCATTATTAACCATCAGATAGGATCACAATATTTGTAGAAAGAACGATAAAGTGAAATTTTCTGGAGAGTAAAGGACACGAAAATTACATTACATGGAAAGACTACTTCCTCTCACATCAACTTCTCCTAGACCCTAATGAAACACACAGCGATACAGTGATTTACTAGGGCTTAACTTCTGAGGCAAGTCATCCGAAAGGGCGAGAAATCAGCGGTTTTCATTGGCATATTCACCAAGAGGCACCTAGTCTTCGGAGCTGATATGGAACAAGAGAATAGATAAGAGTGAAAAATACGTCTGCACTACGCAACATACTTGAGTACTTGCTATCTTACGACTATATCTAAGGTATAGGACTGATAGGTGAATAAGCGAGAAATGACGATGAGCCCTACATATGAAGTGTATTCATATTCAGTGAACTAAAACGAGATCAAGAGGTAGAAGCTGAGCACGAGCGAGAACAGAGCGATTGAGGAAAACGGTCGGCGCTAAGTGAGAAGCTCGCAGATGTATATCTGTGCGAGTGACTCATGAGGCATGTTGCATGAGGCCTGTGGCTGGCAATGACGTGTTGTTCAGATGTGGAGGGATGGAGGATAGGCGGTACTGGGTGGGTGCCCTTCCTGGCTGGCTGGCTGCCTGGCGGCGCCGCCGCCGGTGGTGGAGTCCACGTTTGAGATGTGGAGGGATGGAGGATAGGCGGTCCTGGGTGGGTGCCCTTCCTGGCTGGGGCTGGCTGGCGGCGCCGCCGCCGGTGGTGGAGTCCACGTCGACATCGGCGAAGGCCGCAGTCGTCGCGATGGTCGGTCGGATGCGCGCACGCTGTAAACTGACGGGACCGAGCCACGACGCATCCATAATGCATTCGAGAACACCATGTATTTCGTGCATTGTTCTAGGCGAAGCAAATCGAACTGTATAAGCGACAATTGGTCAATCTTAATCTGTCGGCAGTGTACACATCTCTGGCTATGGATCCTAAGTGGTTATCGAATGATAGAGAACGGATATTGTTTGAAAAAGTAACGAAATGTATGCTGATACGAGAAATCGAGAGCTCGATGGGTCGAGAAGCAGCACTATAGAGCGTCATAGAACGAGGCGATGTGTACTAAATACGAATATAACATTATAGTTCAGCATGAGAGAGAGACGTCTGATTGCTATGGAATACAAGAACGAGCGCTGTTCTAACAAACACTACGCGACGCGTCCGCTCGCTGTACTTTTTATCATAGTCACTAGTTGTTCGGGTATGTCCCGAAAGAGCTATTGTTTTGGTTTCTGGCCATCTAATACACTAAATGTTGACTATTCTATTGATCGGCTGCAATAAACATTGAACATTTACTCTCTCAACTACAAATCATCAACCAAAACCATAACTGATTGGGAAGAGTTAAGCTGCAATAGTCCAGGAAAAAACAGGAATCAATCAATAAAACAGTCCTAATTTATTTAGAGGAGATTATGACTTATCAGTAGAATTCATGCAAATGCCATATTTTGTATTGTTGCCGAAAACCTTCACATGTAAGGTATACTAAAAGTTGTTCTCATAGTCAGACATCGCACTTTAAGTACATTGTAATAATTGAATACCTTCGTAATGTTCTGATGTGGAAGAATATCACTGTAAACAAAATCAGCTCTTTCTGTCACGAGGACGGGAAGTTTTCAAGAATAAAGTTGAATAGTATAAATTTGAAACAATATACTGAGAAGTGCATATGAAAAGTAATTTCCAATTCATAATTGTTAACAACAAATGCACTGTTATGAATTTTTGTGAACTAAATGAGAAATGAGAATGAAAATAGGGAATGGTTGCTTCAAACTGCAATGGAACTACGATACGGTCTCACCAAAGCGAACCGCTGTCCTAATTAGAAGGCCTAGAATTGTACACAACGTATTGTTCCGCCCTATTTCACTTTAGCTGATAGAATATACAGCTGTGAATGTTTCGAAACTGGTCTGTATTTATGCGAACACAAAGAAATCACTTCAATGAATATGATTGGAAATAGCATTCGATCATAAACGAACTCGATAGCCTGTTAATTTGAATTAGTATGATTTTGGGAAAAAAAAACCAGAGCATGAAAATGTACCGACACTACTGCCTACTGCTAACTTTACAAACACAAGTATTCGTTTAGTTTTGATTTTCGCCGATTATCAAGTGGGATAGGAGAGAAAACGTCGACGTAAATAAGCTTCCGAATCAGTCAACCATTTCGTAGTATTGGGAACATTAGACGAATATTTACTGCCTAAAGAAGGTTTTTACGCTGCACATCACAAGCACTAGGCACTTTTGTCAAAAGACACGCTTCGGATTACAAAAGCCAAACTGTTGTACACATACGGCCTCATATGACTATGGCTGATGTATAATAGTTCGTGTGGAGTCGAATTTGTTGTAAACACCTCAATTTATTCCTCCAACATTTATAAGCTGAAGCGATGGTTTCGAAAATGAAGGGACAACCAGAGAGAACTATCTGTGTTCTGTACAGCCAAAGACAGAACTTGACTGGCTTGATCGAACTCGTAAGATTAATGTACAGAAAATGATAACTGTTTTGTATTTTATTGCAATATATATATATATATATATATATATATATATATATATATATATATATGTACATTAGTATGTACGTAAAGATACGTTCATAAATTTACATATATATATATATATATATATATATATACGCGTAGAACTCAATATGTATAGACATAAAATACACATCAACAAAATAAGACATGAACTACTTCTCCAGACGGAAAAAAAACCGAAGTGAGAGCGCAAAACATACGAAGACCACTTGAATAAGTTATGTATTTTAGCGGTACAGCAGTACAAATGTTTAGTTTGCATCATTAACAATTCATTTAAAACAATCAATTCGAGAAATAAGTAGCTTAGTCATTTATTCGTTCAAAAACTAGTTAAAGATATTTCCAAAATGACTCACAATTCACCTAATGGTCAATTCACTGTTTCGGTACGATTTGCCACGTAAACGGATAGAATACCCACTTGGATTATGTTATGAATTGTGCTACAATTTGTATACCTGAACAACAGGTGAAGATTACATAACCAAGGAACGACGATGGAATTAAGGGACTCACTGGATGACAAAGAAAAGTTCCATTTGCCACAAATGCAAAACGCTACTATTGAATTCTATACATTAGCTTGAAACTAGACGATGCAGAACACTACGAAAAATCTGAAAAAGCATCGTATATGACAATAAGACGCGGATCATCCTTGATATTTATGCCTGTCGGGCAAATTTTCAAAACTTACTGTACTTTGATAAGTTGTCTGTACAGAACCAAAATATTTTCAGTTATAACCGCAAATGAGAACGCACAATTTCTACAAAAAGAACCGTCACCAACTAGGCTTCCAGATGTATGATTTTTTTAAGGATTTATATCTTACATGCAGCGAAGGTGCTGGCGCCACCTCCGACAGATTCGAAATGTTGGAATAACTGCTGACCATACGTTGGTCCAGTACCATATCCTTAAACGAACAATCTCAATCTGTTTTTAGATCATTATTTGCATTAGAAATTTCATAAGTCTCAGTAGGAAATGCCAATTTGATTCTGGGAAACCTCCAAGTGTATATGAGTTGGCGTCTGTTACGTCCGATGCGCTTGTTTTCCTTCGTGGAGAGCCATCTTCAGACGAGAACGTAGATGATGACGCGGGAGAACACGACTGGGTAACTAAATTCACATAGAGTGATTTTTGACAGGAGGATTTGAGCCGCGCAGTCTTTGAAAATTAACACTTGCGTAATGTAGACATACCAGAGTTGACTCTTGAACGGAAGCCGCTGTCTTCATCGTCTTCCTTGTATTTCTTCTTTGAAGCGAACATATCGAAGGGATCGACATTCAAAGGGAGAGTTGATCTTTAAATTTCCATTTAACATACTAATTAAAGAGCTCATTCAGAGTGATATTCTCTGGAATGCTAGAAATTTCAAGAATTGAGCAGAATGTTTGCTCGACCAAAAGTCTTCGAAAGAGCGTTAACTTCAATTCTAATGTTTTCCCTTGATGATTAACGATGAACAAGCCTATAAAAAAGTTGAATCCAGGCTACTGCTTCCAACAAAAGATCATCTAATGCTGTTTGACTTATATGGTTGATATAGGACCTGTTATGTGCGTTAGAACCAACAGATAGCACATCATAACAATTTCCACCATCCTTGTTTGAATCATTTGACGAGAACAGCCCTTGACTTTCCGATGGAATGAAAGAAAAGGCGTCAAAAGGTGAATGAACTGAAACCATCTGAAAATATGATATTTTGCAATTCCTGAAAAAAGACGTATTCCAAAGAGATCGAAAAGGCGCCAGAAGCGCTTAAATTCCTTTGGTCATGGGGCGCTCGAATACACCCACGATTTCATTCTGTATCGGAGAAATATAACACTGTCGGCACTGATCAAGATGTCGCCGCAACGCAAGAGGCGATCTGCAACTACTACTTTCAGTCTAAAGAACAGAAAGCATTTAGTCACCGTTCTACGCATAGGTCACAATGCTTTAGAGAGGTCATTGGAATTGATGTGTTTCTCCAATACAACTATTTGATTTGGTCAGAAAGTTTTGAAGTGATTAAGAATAAAAACTCCCAACTGATTATTTTTCTGTTTAGATGTTGGATGTGTAAGAGTTTGATCTCGTACCCAAGTTCCAACAGCACAATAGAAGTGAGCATTATTTACCTGAATATTCCAAAACATTCCTCACAACGACGAGGGCCGACGTCTGCGTGTACCTGAGAGTGTCGCCGCAGACCACGGTCGCATTCGAATGCCTAGAAATCTTGCACAACCCTACACCACAATGGCTTTCTACAGAACTCATGAAAGCCCAGCGTCACCCAGTGTTGAATAAAGGTTTTATTAACAACCTCGTGCTGACTTAAGAAGATAACAACGTATTGAACTCATGAAGGAAACAATTTATTGATAAAGGCCGAAGTTAGTAAAAAGCCACTCGTGAGAATTAAGGTTGACTATTGATTATTTTAAACCCCATCTCTCACACTGTTAGTAAATACGAAATTATTTGCTTTAAGCGATATTTCCCTCTTCTTCCACTATACCTGCCTGCAGCAGCTACATTTGTACGGGAACATGTCCTCTCGAGAATGAGCACCCGAGTGACGCATCAGTGATGCCTCGGATGGGAACGTTAGACGGCATTTGCGACATGTGTGCAGCTGAATGGTTGCCATCAATTGGATTACTGGGTTTCGCTTGCCAGAAGTACTACATTGTGTACTTTTTGTATTCGAATTAAAGCAACCGTTCCTGTCGTAATTTTATGTATAGAAAATTGAGAAAGAGCTAAATGAGAAATGTTGCTTGGGGCTGATGAGACAAGAATAGTGTAATTACATCTATCAAAAATTTCATTTTTCTCGTTCGCTCATTCGGTTGATTGTTTCGGCATCTACATCCGCGCATAATTTAATATGGCAGAAACACGTAGGCTAATAATCAGCTTCCATAATATTACAAACTTGTCGGTCCAATGCATCCCTTCTTGATTTCCAGCAACTTCCAACTTGTTAAATAAGTTTTGTATGACCAGAGAACCCTTAGATAGCCAAGTTCTCATCATTTTATCGTGACTTAAATTATCTGCGTTAGACTGCACGATAGTCATAGCTAATATGGAATCTGAAATTTTCATCTGATAATCAGTTGAGTAAACCTATGCCTAGAGTCTGTTTTTATGACAATTATGCCGCTGCAAGGCGAGAAATTTCCCTGGGATCCTCAAGGATAACCGAACTGGGAAACCCATAGCGGATCGTCGATTCAGATATTCATGTAACATCTCTCGAATAATGATGAATTTTCTATGTTTAAAATTGGAGGTATAGGCCGTTGGCGATTTTGAATTTTAAGGATCTTAGAAAAGACAACTTAGACTTTTATAGCATTTTTTGCACATCGCTGTTTTTACTTTTTGCATTTCCTCCTTCTGAAAACAATTTTCTGGAAAAAAAGAAAACTTCATATGCTCAGGATATTTGCTCGACACTGTGAAAGAACCACGATGTTCTGTGTGTGATATCAAAATGTACAGAAGATATTTGGACTTGTTGCGAAAAGGGGAAAAGTTGGATCTCACCTTTGCCTTGTTTTTAGCGATGTAAGCATCGATTTCTTCTTGGGGAAGGGGATGGTCTCGCACACAATCCGGAGGTCTCTGTTTCTCAATAGTCTTTGGGTGAATCTCCTCAAGTGACGGATGCTGTAGATCAGGAATCGGAGCGGGCTGTAAGTTTTGATGAAGAATTTTCGGCTATAACTTTTTTTGGAACTCCTTTGAATTTTCATGACATGTTTTGACATTGTCAAAAAATTGACGTACAACTAGTAAAGAAAATTAAAGCGCACATTTTGCGGAGTTTCCTCAAGCTGATGAATGACAAGACCGTATGTAATAGGCACATCGTTATCCTCACTGTCGGATTGGGATGACTGATACCTAAACATTATATTAGTGATCATTTGTTGCGTGTTCTGACAAGTGGATCTTCTGGCCAACAAATGTGTGACAACTGTGGCGATTTTTCGTTTTTAACAATCCATTCTACTTACATGGCAGTGTTCATGCAAACGTTAGGTTTGAATTTTTCTCCACATAAGCGGAATTTCAACTCACGTCACCAGATCTTCAGAATTCATATTTGCTTCGATTCGAGATTTGAGCAACTGGTTTGTTTCAAAACGACGCGCTGTAGGCGATACAGCAAGGCTGCCTCGACGTCGGCTGGAATTCGCAACAAAGCTTTATTGTTTTGAAGACCAACGATCGTGTCCTTGATGTAAATGAATGGACTTATAACGTGTTAGATGATCTTATTTGGTGTATATCTGCGTGTGATCAGCCAATTCTTTTTAATAAGTTGTTTCTGTAGTGTGAAATTTCAAGGGTAGGTTTATGTGTTTAGAGTAGCATTCTAATAATAAATGATTTTGCAAATGTCTACATAAGATAGCGTAAACAAATTTAAAAGTAGCAATGTCCATCAAAAATTAGTGTTCTTAAAGCTGTATAATTTGGGATTACCTTGAGAACTTCAAGCTCGCAATCACATTGTGTGTTTTTATAGAAGACAACATTACTTTATTCAGTGACGCAGAGTGATGTGCAAAACTTCCACGTCAGCTGAAACTCGAACCCACATTCCACCCTATCCGGGGTCGCACGCTCGAACCGTTGCACCACCGACGCCTGTTTTGACACCACTCTTTCTAGGCTATAACGCATCAAATCTCTCAGCTACCAACCGTCAAAGGTTAGGCTCAGGTAACCAGTATCGCCACTGAACCCAGTCACGCTGCCAGATATTGGGTATTGGATGATCAAATAGAATCAATCGTAGCGTAGAAAGAGTAGTGCGACGGTTCAAGCACGCACCTCCGGATAGCGTGAAATGTGGGTTCGAGTCCCACCTGACGCGAAAGGTTTGCACATCACTCTACACATTGGGTGTATTATAACATCATACCACCCTAGAAGCGGTCAAATAGAGAGAATTCTTTTCGATCATTAATTTATTATTTATTTTATTTGTACGGCCGCTCATGACAATTTGCTGTGCGGAACCCAGAACTTCTTGCATTTGATTCATTTCCTCGTGTTCATCCTCTACAAAGACTTTCGCAATTCAACGTGTTGCTCCGGCTGCTGCTTGGAGTTTCAACTTTTTTTTGTGAATACCGTAGAATACTAAACGAGACGAATTCCCATAAGAGCTTGGTGATCGCCTAGCTGAGGTGTTCCCCAAGACATTCGCTGATTGATTGCATGAGATTGTTGGGAGAGGGGATCAAACCAACGCCATGCTAATCGCCATGTTTCCTGATGTACTGCTTCATCAACCACTGGCAATACACGATCCCCTTTCCCACATAAAATATTGAGCATTAATATCTTCAAAATTGTCGTTTATCTAAAATTGCTTACCCTCCTTGAGTCATTTGTTTCTGACGGTCAGGACATTTGTGTTGGTAGAGGTTAGAGCGGAATTTATACGTCTGAAACCATCGTTTTATTAGTTACATAAAACAAATTGATCAAAAATTGCTATGGCACCTTGAAACAAAATTTGCATTTGAATGGACGATCATTTGAATGCTTCACTGCATGCTGCTTCAGATACCAGACTGAGTTGAACAATTTTCCACAATCCTGCGATCGACGAGTTTGATATCAAAGCTAATAATACGAGCTAAACAACTGATAAAAATCAGAAAAGCTCATACTTTACACGCGCACTGTTGATTTTTCTCCAGTGTTATGTTAATGCTGTCCACTTCAGTTGGACAGATTACGATAGGAGGTGGTGGTGGAGGCTCATTCTGCAATGCAATAATTGCACTAAAAAACAACAAACTGACGCCAAAGAAGATCTTGCGTAGTCTTATCTCCTTTTGACTCAAAAAAAAACTAAGTCAGTAGGGTGTTCATTAATTCTAAATGGCGTACATAATCTCTCATGCTCACAGCCCTTTGGACTGACGTTTTGAAGATGTTTGAGGCTCCTAATCTGGTTACTGATTGCTAAATCAAAATTGACATCAAAGCAGTGATCAGGTAAGTTGCGATTGGTTCGTACTGAATGAGTTAAGCACGAAGGTTTGCTACGCAAAAGAAATTTATGAAAAAAAAACTCCTTCTGTTTACCAACTTCGCTATCTGTTTTTCTCGGCAAGCGCACCTGTGAATATTTTAAATTTTTTTCCAAACTTTCTTCTCCCAGGTTGTCAGGGGTTAGCACAACAGAGCGATCTTCTCCTAGGTTACCAGGACACCGATCGCTTTCTGTTTTCTCAGTATTATATAATTGCGTCGCAAATACTTTGATATGTTGCAAAAGACAATTTTATATTTACAGGTACAAGAAAGACTACATATATTATATATGATATATATAATATGTATATAAATAATATATATATATACATATATATACATATATATTAGTCAACAAATATTTCATTGCGAACGCTATACTATACTTTATGATATTTATTCGTACAACCTAAATTACATCTCAGGCAATTTCCACCACTTCTATTCGGTTCATTTCTTCACATCTATCGTCTACGGTCTACATTTTGAGTGGTAGATGAGGACTCCGATCTCCTTTTCTAAAGCTGCTGAAGGTGGTAAAATCAAATTTTACTTCGAAATCTTGCGATGACTGTGCTACGAAGTTCCCATATCTTCATCAAAGTAATGTCTTCAGTCCTATATGACTAATGAGAGCAGTGAATTTTATGGAGTCATATTCTAGCTCTCCGACTCCGGAGTGATGGCGGGTTTGACAGAATGCGTATGATGAAATACTTCCACTTTGCTTCTACTAAACGGCATCATTACCGCTGCGCTACCTGTATCTTACTCTGCACTAATATGCTTGCAAATTTGCCCAGGCTAAGTCTTTACGATCTAAACTTTTGCCATATTCATTGCGACACAAACAAACTTTTAAGACCCAAGAAGACTGCTCTCCACCGCATAGTTTTAATGCCACACATGGGATTAATTACCCCCTAAAATCGACTAACTAACAGCATAATCAGATGTGTTAGGGGTTTCTGCATGGCAGTCAGAAATAAGACAATGTTATCTCAATCAGAAATTGATATTGTGAATATATAGTCACCACTCTATAAACAAACGTGAGAAACTTACTACACATTTATTCTCCGTATTAACACTCCACTTTTTTGTATTTGAAATGAAATAACAATTTAGACAACATAAAGATTTCAGCATCAACAGAATCTTAAGCTGTCATGTTTGGCAAAATGAATGCCGCAACACTCCAAGTGTTGCGTTTGTCCAGTATCCAACACATCCTCTCTGGTTTTTGTCATTCGACTATTTTCATGCAAGGTGGCAAAATTTATGGATGCAATGACCATCTTCAACTAGGATTTTTTTCTGGACTGCTTCAATAGAAATTTTTGGCATATTGGCACAACAGAACTTTCATGCTTTCGTAATCATGACTGAGTGACTAATTGAAAGAAAAATGTTCGTGACTTCAACAAACACATCTTAGATATCAAGATAAACAGTAGTTGAAGGGTAAAGCTCTTTGGTTTAATCAATACCTAGAGAATGTTCCATGTACTCAGCTTCATTTCATGCACCATTGGAGATGATTTGAATGCATATCTGCCCTTTACAATAATTTTCGGTAATCAACCGACGCAGAAAAGCAGTGCAGCTATCCTCCCAGACAAGATTGCTACCAATTTGACGATCCGGGGGAATAAAGTGTTCAGTGAGCTTTAGGCGCGGGATCGAACTATCGACCACGTGTATGTAGCACGATACCTCAACCCCCGCACCACACTCGCACGTAAGGATGAAATTAATCATGAGATACAACAATCTTCTGCGTCTTAGCAGCAACAGTCAGACTCACTCCAGAATAGCAGTCATCGAGGTTTCAGCTACAAACACTCTACACGTATTGCCATTCTATTACCCAGAGCCAACTGAACCGCAAATGGACAATTTTTTTCATTTCTCTGTTTTTTTTTTTTTTTAGGCCGCTCCATATGTTTTGGTATTGGAGCGATAAACACCAAATTCATCAAGAAGAAGTTGTCAAAACTGAATGGCATCGATCAATAGTACATTTCCTTACAAACATTTTAGTATACAACCTACCTATGTCTGCTCTAAGACGGAACTCTCGTGGAAACAAATTCGCTTGCTACTCATATGCACGAATGGCGCGTAGGGGAAAATGCAGTGAAGCGGCGCAACATTGATGGAACTTGGAGCGATGATACGGTAGAGGAAAGAGCGGCTATGAAGTGATTCACGAAATTCAAAGCTGAAGTGAACAGTTTGGAGGTTCAGCTGCGCTCGGGCCGTCCACAAAAACTCCATTAACTTCCACGCCGCTTCATTGGTATTTTCCGTTACGCGTCATTCGTGCATAAGAAGCAAGCGAATTTGTTCCCACAACAGCTCCATTTCAAAGCAAGTGTAGACAAGTTGTATATCAAAATGTTCACAAGAAAATGCGCAATTGAACGATACCAAATCATGCCATTTTAACTACTATTTTTTAAAAAAATTTCGTGCTTACGCCGTAGTGCCAGCTTATGGAGCGTATCAAACGTAAGAGATGAAATTGTCTCATAGCATGGGGCAAATGTGGGACAGTATAGAAAGGGGAAAATGAGAACCACTAAATTTTCATAATAAGACCGAATTACAGAGCGGAAATAGAGCAGAACTTTCAGTTGAATTCGGTAATATTTTTCTTATATGACTCACACCAGCACGGCGAAAGCTAGGAGTCGCAGTGTCTAAGATAAAGTGGAATTACGCTGTTTTTGACCTGTCTGATAATTAAAGAAATACAGGAATAGATCAGAAAACTTCTCCAAGTGGATCATTAGGTGCTGAGCTGAGATACATTACTTGTTACAACAGTAATATTGGAAAGCTTGTGTTCGACTGTCAGAAAAATGTACAAAGCACTTTGCTCAGTCATAAGGAACTACCAAGTTACATAGTAAAATCACTCTTATATTATGTTGGTACACGAAGAATGGTGAACATAGAGTAAGGTACAAGTTCCAAGCAAGAATATTACGTCAACGGAAGACTTACGACACGTTCTACAAACGCCTACTGTTACGTGCTCTCAAAAGTACCGATGGTCATTACTGAACCTAGAGGATTGTAAATTGCAGAAGTAGAGAAGGTACTGAAGTTCAAAGTTAACAAAGATGGAAATACACAAAAAACTCAGCACCTTGTTACTACCCTTTCACAAAAACCCCTAATTGAAAATGGATATCGAAAATCGAAAAATTGAATTTAACTACGAAAATGTTGGCCCAGATTTGGTGGCTCTGAGCTCATTATAGAATATTATCAGAAGCATTGTCGGACGAACTCATGCTATAGTGCGATTTGAATGCTGAAATGAAAAGAACATCAAATAACTTCACAAGTTTATAATATTGTCTCGAAGATTATATCAAAAGAAAGTATCATTAGTGTGAGTGAATGAAATTTACATAGTTGAAATGTCGCCATTCTGGATATATGAATGTTAGTCACTGAAATATATGCTGGTCCAAAAGTGGCTAAAAACCTTATTCTCATGAATTGCAATTGTATTTTGCAATACATACCTTTTGCTCATTTTTCAAGTGTGGGGAATCTAACAAATTTCTTTTTTTTAGCAATTTCGAAAGACATTTTATTCTAACACTTAATTTACTAAAATCTAAGGTTAATTGGAAAATGTTCTCATATCGAGGCCATCGTGTTCTAAAATGCAAATTCAGATCTGGACATGAAGGAACTCGAAATACCACCAAAACATAGCCCACATATGAGATTCCGAAAGCACAATTAAGATGACGTGCATAGAGATTTGCATTAGGATGTCAGTCTTTATGATCAAGAAGCTTGTAAATGCTTATCAGTAGTTGATAAAAAGCAGGTATGATACCGAGAAATGAAGCTAATCTCTAGGAATTCCTTATAAAGTTATAGTAAAAACTAACATCCACGATGCAACAACAATTCAACATTTGGAAGACAATGAAAGGTTGAAAAAGTTTGAATAAGTGGGTGCACTATGAGTTGAACAAATGGCAGCGAGATCATCGTCACGAACTCTGTTCCGCGCTTCTTTTTACACAACAAAAACGACCTATTTCTCGATTGCATTGTAAAGTACAGTGAAAAGTGGATCCTGCATGACAAGCGACGTTCAATTTACCAATTGCACCGAGATACTCCCGAAATCGCAGTAATCTCACAAAAATTGCAGCGCAGTCTCCAGACACGGTGAACGGAAGTGGTTCGTTTCACGATCATGTTAGAGATTGTAGTACAGGGTTAGCCTTTCAAAAGTTGATAAAGTTGGGCTACGGAATCTTTCCTCATTCATCGTACTTAATGCACCTCCTCCGTCAATTTATCACCACTTCTTAGGAAGTTCTGGATAACTACTAGCTGGGGATATTTTGGACAACTAATTTACTGCAAAATTTATCTTTGTTACTTCCAAAATTTCGAAGTCACATGAGGCCGAAATAACAGATCATATTTTGGTGGCAAAGATGTGTGCATTCTACATTCTCATTGTTTTTATATTGACCAATTTCGAATTCACTCCTTCACAATCGTGTCACATAATGTCTTTTCCATCAAACCAATATATGTCTAGTCAAAGGGATTCATAGATTGAACTAACTTAACAAATATGCCGTTTGCAGAATTTTAAATCCCGCTTTTTCTCCTTCCTTTTCTATCTTCTTTCTTTACTTTCCATGTTCTGGTTTCTCAACCTGATTTAGTTTCGCATGTCTTATCTAGAAAGGAACTCATTTATGGCTTATTTTATGAGAAACAAACTACCATATCCAATCACTGGCACTACTGATGAAATCACCCACAAATTTAAAACTGTCACTAACTGATCAATACAACAGCAAACAGAAACGGGATTATGAACGTTTACTTTCTTTTAGATTAATTTCTCATTTCATAACAGTCTTAAAACTCAAAATCGGATTTACCTATAAAGATGTTTCAAGTTTTTGAAACACTTGCAAACTCGATACTAGTAAATTTTGAGGAATTTTGTGATCAGACATTGCTATTAAGGCAATGATACCATTATTCTGAAAGGAAAACTGTGGTTAGATGCTCAACTAAGATGATTCAAAGAGATATTCGAATACGCTGAAAATTTCGTGAGCTAGTAACGTAAAGTTTATCATTACTGTCAATAACTTCAATGATCTCTCATCAAGGGTCGTTGGTACTAAACTCCTCTCACAATGTTATGCGTAGAAGTGTAATAAAAATAAATTACAAAGGCAAATCAATATCAATGTCGTACGCTTGACACGCACTGGTTATCATGCATATAAGGTGAAGATAATTGCGGTTCTCAACTACAACTTACATATTATAACACAAGTCACAAATTGTTGAATGTAATATGAACAATCAGAAGTCAGAGATCTTCGCTTTCAAGAGACAAGCTACGGCAATCTGACGAAACGAAATTTTGATTTTCTGGATTCTATGGTGAGCTTGTTTCCTTCACACTTTTGCTTCATAGCTTGTATGTGGATTACAAATAACAACAAGGGGAATTATGTTTAAGACGTTGCGGATTGAATGCATGAAAATTTCATGCACCGATCGTCGCTGCGAAATTGAAAGAAGGAAATTTGGTTGCTAAATGGCGAATCTGAGAGATAAGATCATTATTGGGTAATGGAATAGCACAGAAGGAACTTCTGTAAGGATAAATTCAATGTAAAGAACGCCCATGTGACCACATTCTTACGAAAAGGAAACATATTTCCAGTGGTCATGTAACATTTTTTCCTTTTTTTTTATCGATGATTTTGTAATTCGGTATACCCAATAATGTAGAGTGCTGTGCAAAAACATTTGCGTCAGTCAGGATTCGAACACAGATCTCACTCTTTCTGGGCGCGCATGCTAAAAATTGCACCATCGACGCTTCAAGCGCTGCCGGAAAGAGTGAGATCTGGGTTCGAATCACGGCTGACGCAAACGCTTTTGCGCAGCACTCTACATTATTGGGTATATTGGAACATTATAACACCGCAGGTGGCAGTCAAAAAAAAAAAGATTTCAAATTTTTTTCTTTTGGTTTGGCCAGTTTGAGGAATTTGGCCATTTGAAAATTGGCCAGT
The DNA here is from genome assembly GCA_019055375.1 of Parelaphostrongylus tenuis. NCBI lineage: Eukaryota > Metazoa > Nematoda > Chromadorea > Rhabditida > Metastrongylidae > Parelaphostrongylus > Parelaphostrongylus tenuis. Next base: position 199,230 of record JAHQIW010007485.1, read on the forward strand.
TTGAGGAATTCGAGGATTGTCATACCGCTCGTCCCAAGTGTTCTTTTAAGGCCACGCACAAATTTCAATATTTCTGATAATTACTTTTGAGTCAACTATCATGTGATCTTTTATGGGCAACTTATAGAGCCCAATACACGTGTTTGCCTTGGCAGCCTCGTTAGTTGGGCAGTACCCTTTCTCTTAGGCAATTCTCTCGGAGGTCCCCTATCCCCTTAGATAGAGTTGGTGACGACGTACAATTTACGCGTGCCGTCAAGTGAAATAAATTACTAGATCGGTAGTGTTTTGCACTTGATTGCTTTTGGCTGATATTCATGATATATCATACCGGCATGTGTAAATTGTACGTCGTCGTCTTCTCTACGTAGGAAGATAGGGGACCCACGGAAAAGATTGGCTAAGACAAAGGGTACTGTCCAAATGACGAGACTGTCACTGCCGAAACACGTGTATTGGGCTCCATAGGTTGCCCATAAAAGACCATATGATATGTTGGCTTAAAATAATTATCAGATATGTTGAATTTGAGCAATGTTTTTCCCTCTTAAAATGCAATGTTTTGGAGGTAGTATATACATTATTCTACTTTAGTTTATTGATGTCTCTTCTATGATTTCGTATTATCTATTGACGACAAACTCCATTTTAATAGCGATTAAGAGCTAAATTTCATCAGAGAACTACCACATTGTTATTAGAGCAAGTTGCCAACCGGCGACCGTGTCGCATGCAGGTGATATATCAAGGCGGTCCGCAACGTGTTTAACGGACAAGAGGACGTTTCCCAATTCATTGTTGGTGTTGAAAGCAAGCGAGTCTGCTTTTCAAATCCTAAGGACTCAAATTCTGACATCAGTATTTTGAGGAATTCGGTTTGAATATGTCTAGCACATTTAGCCACAATCAACCACAACGTCGCAATGAATTGGTATTGATTCAACAATGAATAATCAACTTTGATGTGGTGCACTAACTTTTTGAGATGGTCGTCTTATTTTCTGTTTTAAAACTAGAAAAATCACATGAAAAGTTCTCAAAAAGGGCTTAGAAATCGCTTTGAAAATGGCTCTAAAAGAACATAATTGTTGTGCTTAGGAGAGAGTTCGTGTGGAAAATATGGGATAAAAATGAAATGACACCATTGAAAACAACATACACGATTAAGGTGATATAGCAAAGTCTCTTGTAGAAATGTCTATGTTTTCAAGAGCTCAAATATCCGAGTAGTAAGGGAATGATCGTGATAGGTTGAAAAAAAACGCGTGCTGAACGAAAAGGGAGTTTTCACCCAGATCATAATAAAGAACGCTGCGAATAAGACATTTCCTGGATTACGCTGTAAATAAAGAGTGATACCCTTTAAAAAGAATTTCCTGGGACAATTACCACATTCATCAAGGGTATTACGGAAAGATTTGATTATGAAGAAAACAGCCGAAAGTAGATAGACATGCATTTCAGATAGCGAATACTTCAAGCTCCCATATCATTCCCCATAGAAAATTGTGCTTTGCAATATTTCACAAGCTATGAACTGCAGTAATGTTAGTTCCTGACGCATGTGCGACCTCTACATTTTGCTCTGAAAGCCGCTTGAGACCACCCCGACCTTTATGTTTTCCTTTCAAAAAAGTTTTTCTGTAAAATATTAGATATAGTATGTAATAGGTGTGAACCAAAATCAGTGCTGAATCCGCTATCGACTGAGTGAAAAAAGTAGGAATACTCGTTGGAATCTGATCTCTTTCTCCGTCTCTTGTCTTTTCTCTGATTTTTCTCTCTATGTACCTATCCCACTCCTCTTCTCGTTTACTTAAAAACATAAAGGACGAAAAATAGCGCTAAAATACTTTATGCCCAAGTTTCAGTGAAACGGTTTGGGGACACATCCATCTCAAAAAGATACACACTTTTACATATAGTCGTTGTGACCTTATAGGCACCACTCGTTTCCATAATTATCGTCACCAAATTCTCTACGTCTTCGAACGCTTGGTCTGACTTATAGCTCCTACAACTTTACAACAACTAAACCCTTAACGACACGTCCGCTACAACTTCTGAGACAGAACAAAATTCATTACCAATATAATGTATGGTTGTATACTGTACAGCATCCAAACGGAAATGTAATCGCGCAAGCTCGATTGACGGGAAGAAGAAATAAGATGAATTAAAACATGTTTCATTTAAAACTGAGATTTTCACCCACATTAGCGATATGAGTTTCTGTGTTCGAACCAAACCGTAGCAGTTACACAATTCTACAGACAGTTGAATGAGTAAGAGGAAAGATTTTTATATTTTCATGATTACAAAGCCTATAGAAACGCACACTCAAAGAACCGTTTTCTTATGAAATATTTTCATTCCATTTCTCTATAAAGCGGCTACAATACGATAAAACTTTATTTCCTAGCTTCAACTATAATAAAGCTTTATGCCGTATGGGCATAACGACTTCATCTCAAGGTCACGTTTTTCGTACATTCGAAATTACATAATTTTGCCCAGTCATTTCCAGACAACAAACAATTACGAATATTTTCTCTATAGTAAAAAAAGAGCATGGAAATCTGGCCGTACATAATTAAGTCTTTGAATTTTGAATTACCATATATCAGTAAGTTATGATTTATTGTTTGAAATAAATCAGAATGTACAAAGCTTTATCAATAATACGCACGTTCACTTATTCAACTACGATAAAGCTTTATGCTTTCAGAATTCAAAAATTTTTTTATCGCTTTTATTTTGCGTCGGAGTTCTTATCAGGATCAGGGAAGCGGTAGAACAAGCGGAATTTCGCACATCAGATCGTGACATTTTTCATTACGTCGGCAACTTGAATGATTACTTTGTTTACGCTTTTATTCTGATTTCTCAAAATTTTCAATCCGCAAGTATATGTCAGGCTCAGATTAAACTTACCTGAGAGGAAAACTTTGCAAGAATATATACGCATGTCGTAAGGATTAGGTTCAAAGTCAGTTTTGCAACTTTCGTAAGACTCGTAATTTAGTTATTAAAAAATCACCTGGACTGCCAAATTTTTTGAAAGACCTACGCAGATACACTGTTTTAGGGGATCGATGAATCTAAGAACTCAACGACGATTTACTACGCCTCTCACTTCAGTGAATTTAAAGCAAATCTCAGTTGAGCTTAGAGGGATAAATTCTACTTCTACTAAGGTACCACTGCAAATCCAACCGTGATAAAGGAATGTTTACCTTCTCTTGGATTTTCGGAAATGTGGTCGTTGACGAAGAAAGGATTAGAAAGCACAGTGAATGTGATCTTCTTCAGTGTGAAAAAAGTTTATTCGACCTCACTCTTGACCCGTGGACGTTCTCCTTCTAACTGGATAAGAAAATTGGTGCCAAACGTTGGAATCGAGTGGCTCCTACGAATCACAAAAGTTGGCTAACAATGTCAAGAAGATCTGGGAATGTGCTAGCGCAGCTATCTCACGATTTCAAAGAGAATCAACTCCCGAAAATCCGGAGACCTTCGTGAATTATGTATGCGAGGACATGAATCGAATAGAATATGTGTTGCGATCCTGACGACATGTGATGACGAGTGATGGGAATTGAAAAAATTTTTATATAATATTTCCTTACAAAGAAGCGAAGTTGAAACGGTCATGGCCATTTTTTATAAAAAACTTCGCTGCAGCTGAAGAGTACCACCGATTGTCGGAAGATATTGAGTTTTTAAGTGAAAGCATACTATAATTTTTATGTCCAAAATCTGTTATGATTTAAAGACTGCTGGCACAAAAATTTGTTTCACAGGATTGGATTATTTTTAGACATACCGACACAGTCGTTATTAATAGACACTAATGTCACCGCAATTTATCCAACAATCGCAATCTTAGGACGGGTTTAGCACAGTGATTAGGCTGTTACGCAATATACACCGTTGCTGGTCTTATCCTGAAACTGCAGGGGCTATAAAATCTCCCATAATTTGCTTCCCGACGGATCGCACCTCGAGTTGTCTGGGAGTAAAACATAGACTTGACAAATTGGTAAGGTGTGATTCATTTTATACTGCTTGATGAAGTCCAACACAAGTCCTAGAGACTAATCAACACCAAGCGCTTGATCATTTACCCTATACGTTTTACCACTTTCTTAGTGGAATCACTACTATCTCACCCGTCAACTTCATGTCCACATGTCGAATGCTTTTGCTCTGAAATTATTCCACTTTCTTCAAAACATGGAGCAATTTATGATGCTTAACATTATGTTCAATTCATCAAAAGGTGAATAAAACACCTTAGTATGCAGTCATCCTTTTTGTTCAATATATCATGATTACCAACTGAAGTTCATGATCAGAAAATGAGAACTAAAGTTCTTATTTCGATAAGAAAAGTAACTTACATTTTTGGAAGCCGTAGAAGAACCACTGCCGTCTTCACGAGGAGCGGGGCTATAGATCTCACGTGAAGGTTGGAAAAAATTGAAATTCATTGAGACAAATTCAGTCATGCAGCAGCATGAATGGTCCAAACCGGGCTGAATAACAAGTATTAGAAAAAGTAGACCTGGAAGAACTCGCTGAGATGCAAAAAAAACGAGTACTTCACTAAATTTTCGAGCCACAATCTCTATCTAGGCTATGCAAATCAGTAGCGTGTGTCAAACTGTAAATGAAGGGAAGAGGATGTGTGTCGGAAGAGATATAGGAAAGGGAGCAGTTTATGAAAATAAGTAAGTAAACAGATCGGCAATGAATGTATAGATGCTTTAATAAAACAGTGCAGGCTCTTCGAAACGGTTTTGGCGATAGTGAAGTGACCATTCGATTTCATACGCAAACAAAATGAATCGTTATCAGTACAGGACTGATACAAGTCAGCGGTCATTGCGACATCGTTCGTTACGTGATGTTAACGGGATAATTATGGGCATAAGAGTAAAAGGAAGGAAAACTGGAAAGAAAAATTTGTTGAACTAAAGTGCAGTGAATGAGGAATAAGGTGAACGAGAAACTCTAAAGCTACTCGCAACTGGAAGACTTGCGGGCAGTATATATAAAGTAAATTACGCGTAAACGGCGGCGCGCATACCGGTATGCGTGCCGGATTTCACTTTTTCCTGGGGAGCGCAACCTGAGATTAGAGACGATAGTATGTGATGGGACTCAGTACGCGATGTTTTTGTATGATTTTTTTGCAGTTGAACTCACACAATCTCTCACAGGAACGTTGATAAGGAGCGCTAGTGAAATTTTTCAACATTTTACTGAAGGCACATGCTCAAGTAGCCAAGCGAAGTGTGGAAAAGCAAGCGGTGACAAGTGAACCATTGGTTGGAACTGGTAGTTGCCAGTGAAACCAGTGCATGCGAATGTGAGCGGAACAGTTGATAAATATGAGAACCTGGTCGCTCCCTATCACAGGCATCCTCCCGTAAACAATTGTGACATGATTTCTAAGCAACAGTTAGAACGCTCGCTGCCAAGACGTTTGCTACAAATGGCGGTGTGTGTTGATAAAGAAATGAGGATAAAGGGATGGGAAGGCCGAGCTGCGCCAGTGTATTTGATGGTATCTAAGAAACGATGTCGTATGAACAGGTCTATCTACCGCACTGTTTCGATCGAGTAACTTTCTGAGAATCCATAGATTATCCGACATTGATGAAAGCATCCTCACTTCCCTACGTCATTACGTTAGAAGTCTTCATCCATGCAAGATACCTGCACTTTGTAAAAGGAAGAAAACAATAACGTGAGTTCCAGTGTTCTACAACGTGTTTATATTCTTCTACAATTCGCTTCTTGTATAAGAATAAGTGATCTGATGTACCACCATAAAGCGAAAGCCTTCATTCTAAAAACATGGATTTGGTCTTTATTTAGTATCAGCAGTGGCCAGTATATCCTAAAAAATCTCCTTGGTCAGCGGTGGCAGAGTCCTTATCTTGGCTTGACCATCTGAACTGGCGGCAACAGCCTCGATGATGAGTGCGATTGCCGATGAAGATGTCAGCGTCCGACCTTGACGTGAGACATAACACTTTCTTGAGTACTCATGCAGTTGAGCAAATAGAGTTCCCAATAAGCTCATCCAAAACACTGCTGACCAAAAAAGAGAGTCGCTAGGTAACAGTCAGCAGCACTTCGAAGCACCACATTAATTGAGTCGTGATTTTGCTCGAATGAAAATTCTGAAAAGAAGATGACAAAATCTGGTCAGTAAAAAAGACATTTTCTAAAGAGAATCTGTAACTTATGAAAGGCAATATAGCAGCTGCAATGGATCAAAAGTACTTTTGAAAGCCCCCAGCTGATCGTATAGTGGACACTTGCCTGAGTCGCTGTTTTTCGGCATGAGAATTGGTCCGAAATGCTGTAACAGGAGAGAGAAGCAGCAAATCAGTATATCACCAAGGAAAACGGACTTGAACGTAGATGTAAATCGTTCAAAAACTTTCAAACGTACAACGAATTAAAGTTGAAAAGAATATCGCATGTGAGGAAGGCACCTTAAAATACACGGTAGCGTACGCGTAATTTGAGAAGTTTACGTAACGATGAGTGATGATAGAATGACGCTAGAACATGAAACACCGTGACATAATTAAGATTTCTTTCACAATAAGCTTTCGTGTTGGCAATATACCGACGACTTTGTGTGGAGAAACGTTGAAGAAAGACCTACTAAGATTACGTGTACTCTTTGCAATTAAGAAACGAACAATACTTCATCGAGAGGGACAATCAGAAGGAAGACCTAAGCTGGAAGATTCGGGTGAGAAAAACGTATAAAAAAAAGAAGAAAAGCATAACCCATCAGGCGACTAGATTTTCATTAAAAACATTTGAAGATAATGGAAAACGGGATTTCAAAAAATCTCAGGATATGCAAATTTTCCAATCTTCATATGGTGAAGTATAGGGATCTATTCATGACCTGCTAATGTGGATACTGACTAGACTGCCATATGAACATGTCGTAAGAGAAGAACAACTATGGAAGGAGTCATCCTACTAGTGACGTTCGTGTGTCCAGTTCAGACGGCTCTGTTCCCGATCCCTAGTCGGGGATCGAGAACAGAGCTCGGGTGTGGGTGAATGCCCTCGAGCGACAGACGGCAATCAATGCGCTAGCGTGTGCACACCTGACCGGGTGTACGTCATTGTGGCGAGGCACGAGATCGCCAATCCAGCAAAAACTGCGGCCTCACAAAAAGACGCCAAGCCAGCTAGACAGACAGCCAACCACTTGCACCCGACAATGTCCACTAGTCTAAACGTTCACAAATGAAAATCTACGCAGCGTGGATTTCCATAACGCCTATGCCCATTAGATAACAAATGAAGATATCTCGATGGCTACTAGTGCACTTTGAGCGATACCTGCCTGAAGAAAAGTTTAACACTTCGTAGATCGAACCGCATCAAAAACATAGATGTCAGATATGCTACAAACTGATAAGTGATATAGGTAATTATGCTTAATTTATGATTTGGAATGATGAAGAAGCTGTTCAATTCACCAATGTTTCGTGGAATATTGTGAAGGCAACGTTCTTTCACTATAGAAGAAAAGTGGTATTACATCATAACGGAAAGCCTGAAATTTTTCTCCTTATTGTAACAATTTTTTTCTTGCAGTCATCTTTTTGAGCTCTTTTTTGCTTTCAGTGCACCTCCCATTGCAAGTTACAGAAAATTTAGAATATTTATATAAATAGAAAACAGGGGGCAATTTCACAAAGAACGCAATACAGTTCTAGCTCCTGATAAGTGTTGAAAAGCGGTTCGGATGATGTTCCCAATCTGAGAATGAATGCAATTTCAAGTGGACTAACTTCATCTAAACCTAAGTGACCGAAAATAAAGTGATGTCGAAGTAGCAATGAAACAACAAGAATCCCCGGATGGCGAACATTGCCCTGCTTCATACAGTACACCGCCTTCATTGTAAGAGATGTCGTGCCTTGCACGGAATGCGAATAGAGGTGCTGCTATTCAATAATAGCCATGTAAACGGTCATCACAATCAAAAGCCACCTTGTACACGCGATTTATGCTCGGATTATTATTTATTTATGATCTTTAGGCATGATCTAAACGGGATAGACGCGATACCTTTCATACGAGCTCAAAGACTTACTAGTGCACTGATTGTAAAGAAATACCACCACTACTCTGCAACGTTTCCATATGGGAATGGTTATGTGCACCTGCCTAGCATCGGAAACTAGGCGTCGTTGGCCAAACATCAGTAATAGGTCGGTAGAAAACATAGGCAAAGAGAAATAATACCTGCGTTATCCCGAATACTTTTCCACGGGCTGCTAAGGTATCAAAAGGACAGGTTCTAAGCAAAAAATTGCAATGTACGCAGTTAGTTATAGAATAACGAAGTAAGAATTTGTCGAACTAAATAATAATTCCAAAAAAAAAACTTCTAGTCACGAATATATGTGAACATTTATTGCTAAATATCTGCTACTCAACAAAAAATGAATATATCTCGACAGTATTTCCAGGTTTTGATTCGACAAAATTTGTCGAAGTGCACTTCTGACAATGATGATGACATATTCTGCTGTTAATTAGTACGTAATCTGTTATTTTGACGTGACCAAATATCGCCACACATGTATGTGGCTTTGACCAAATAGCCGTGCTATTGCTTTGGTGTGCCAGACTGATTTAGACACCTGCGTGACAGCCCAGTTACGGTATTACGATATTCTTCCGGGTGCCGTATCCTTCTTCAACATATCACCTTTGAGTAATGAACTACTGTTTGGACAATCAATCTGGCTCACTATGCGGAACATGTTGAAATAGGGATCTCGAAAGATCGTACGGCATTACGAGTCTGTACCACTTCGATGGGTCTAAGAAGATAATGAGATGTGGTGTGTAGACTGAGAAGTGTACAGCTTTACAACCTTGTAATTCGGTGTGCTATATGAAATTTACAACCAATTACGACTGATATATCATGGATATATCGAGAGGCATAGAACAGTAGACACTAACTAGAGAACATGGATTGCAAAAAGAAAGATGAATTTGGGGAAGTACTGATTTGACTGAACGTCAATAGCTCAGGTCAGTGGGTTTCAGGTTGGACAAATAGTATGTAACAGGCGGTGGCAGCAGGCGGCGATTACCAAAACGGACAAACAGAACGCAATGCGAGCGACGAGGATGTACGGACAGGAGGATGTGAACCCGACTGGCCCCACATGCATAATCCGTTCACACAAGTACAGGGTCACATACACATACACTCACACACACACACACACACACACACACACACACACACACACACACACACACATGTATATATTCGTCTCTTGTACTGTAAATTCAACTGTAAATTCTGAATTGACTAGTATCAGATCTAGAAAAGGTTAACGCATCGATTTTTGAGAAGCTTCATCGAAAGAGCTTCAATTGGCCAGTGTAACAAATCTAGAAACACGAGGTCACAATGTGCAATAGTTCGCTGTATTTTCAGTATCAAAGCTAAAATTAGAAAAGGCTTCATATAGCATTTTTTCGCTAGCGAAATGTGAGATCTGAAATTAGTGTTGCGTAGAAATTACTTTTGACATCTTGATGAATGGTACACATACCACCTGCGTATTGAGCGCCTTTCATGGGAATGCGAATAATTAGGATTGGGAAAGATGCTAAAGCTATCTTACAATCTTCAAGTCTTCACGGCACCTTATTCAATAATAAAGGCAGGAGTTTTGCTAAGTGGGAGCCATGAGGAACAGGACAAACACATAGATAAATTCGGTGTTTTTTTTGAGCACACAGGTTCATAACAGTGATGTTTAAGTAGTAAAAATAAGCTGCACCTACTCAATTCAATAAGTTGAAAAATAAAAGGTTAATGGGGTCGAGTAAGAATTCTAAAACAAAAAATTCTTTCATGTGTAGTTATCCAACCGTTCGTGAAATGTCAAACGCTGTAGCTGAATGGGCCGCACACGTGGTCACTAGGAAACAGTGGTGCTTTTTGGTGTCGATAATCGTTAGCGTTTTCTCTCAGTTGTGCAGGCCATACGTTTGAAGCTCCTGCTCGTGAAATTCACGCCCATTAATGTTGAGATTTATTAGAAAGTATTTCAATGCCAAATTGCCTCGTCTTCGGGAAGAAAATATGCATATGCAGAGCAAGGAATTAAGTCCATGCATCTTGCGGTCTACCTCGTCTAGCAATTTCGTTTTGTTGATTACCGAACAACAAATATGAGCTGTCCACAGGTATAGAGGAACGAACGACTCGAGAAGAGATACAGCAGAGGAGCCATTGAGAATGCACAACAGAGAGTTGTTAGTGGTGTTACGCAATCAAGATGTAAAACGGACAACGACAGCGGAGTTATTGAGCAGAGATAAGGAGACGGTAGAGTAGTAAATGTGTATGAAGAAGGGCACGATGCGTTATGTTTAGAAATGATGGAGCAATGACATTTAACTATTGTCAAATCGGCACGCTATTCTCTTCGTGCTCTGCATCGCGTAGGCTGTGTGCATGACGAAGCTTCGACCGTACTATCGGCAGAAACCGGCACGATGACAGCATTCCTTTGCACGAATATAGTACTGCTGCACTATATGTGTAATCATTTCCAACAAGAAACATTTGGTTATTTTAATTACCAGCACTATTTCACTGATGAAGAGGGGAAGGGATAGCGTTGTGGATAGTGATGGACGCTATCAAGAAGCAAGGTTCCCTCTTTTCTCCAACGTTCTTCCGCAAGTATATGGAGATGCCTCAGCTTGGCAAATAAATTTAAAAAAAGGCAACTGTTGGAGTAGAACAGCAAAAATTGGCTACAATTCATAATAAAGCTTTTGGAGATAAATCCGAATTCCTGAAACACCGATTCGCCTTGCTTTGTAACCAAGAACTTCGCATGGCTGCTTCTTTATGAAAAAACTGCAACCATGAACTAGGTGAGAGTAAAATCTGTACAACTTTCGTATATACATTTTAAGCTGCTCCAGGCGGAACGGGATGTTCAGCTTCAGTGGAAATGCCATGCTAACTTATTAAGGTAGGTAAACACTCATAGCATCTGGACGAATCGTCGAAGGATCCTGAGGCAACATATCTAGTGGGAAGCTTCGCAAGTAACAGCATTGCTAAGAGATTGAATTCAAGGCGTGAAAGCGCATTTCCTTTTGACCACTGAGAGACAATTTCCTTTTTGCTTCCTACAGTACATGTAAAACTCTTTCAAAGTTGGTATCCTGAACCACCTATAAACCTGTTATCACTGTACTGATTTAAGTGGACATTAGTGAACACTCCAATATTCTTGCCGGAGTCCACACCTACCCAGTAGACTCCACATAATCGAGAAACACAAACAACATCAAACTTTTCCAACGAGGCTTTTTATTCCATTTGCTGCCAGCGAGAGGATTCTTGTCAGTAACTCACACGTTCTCCCGTAAACCGTGATTATATTCATTTGTAACTTGCTCGGTCATAAGTAGGAAACATGTAGATTTCTTTTTACGATCCCAAACTGCCTTCCTTATATTTCTGAGCTGTTGATTGAAGATATTTATCAATTTAAGATGCATAATAACGATAAAATTCACATTCAGGCAAGCACACTCATGCACGTATATGTGGGCATGATGATGTTAAAAGCATAAGTCAATCCGACACAGACAGAGTACATCCGCTAAATCCCAGGGGACATGTCGCATAGCTTATCATCAGACTGGTTGGAGATAACTCACGTAAGAGAGGTTTCTGGATAATAACCACTAGTGATTGATTCGATACATCATTGAATAATTATGCATATTTTTATTGAGAGACCTTCATTAGGGAGATTTAGATGAATTTCTTTCTTCAGGAAAATCTCTGTTAACTACTCGCAAGTTGAATGGTAGAAATTCAGCATATTTTTTTTGACGTATTCGAAGATTTCGACTATACCTCGTAAGGTTTAGAAAAATGTGGAATTTTTGAGAAGAAAAAAATGAAAACAACATACTTCACTGATGACATCGGGAAAAGCAAATACCTTGAAAACAAAGGACCCGACAGCACGAGACAATGATAGGAGGTGATAGCCCTCTATGAGGGAGTGAGGGCGTTATCGATGAGAAAGTTCGAAGTTGGCACGTCGTGCTTTCGAAGTGACCGATGACCAGTCCCGATTGCGCAATATGCAAATGCCGCCGGCGACGGGCGGAGAGTGGGCGAGCAGGCGACGGTGTACGTGGGCCGGCGAGAGAAAGCACGACCAGCCGAGTGGTCAGTCGACGAGGAAGCGGCCCTCAACGAGCACGTTGAGGCTGACGAGCACACGCCGGCTGGCAGACAGCCAGCCAGCCGGCCGTCCAGACAGACAGCTTCGTCGTCAGCTTGTTGCTTGAGGCTAAGGCGGCGTTCTCTGCCTCTTAGAATGCACGATTTTGCCATCAAACTATCGCGGGCAGCAGCAGTTTTTTCTCTTTCACTTCAAGCCGAACGAGACTATTTGAACAAGATGTGAAGAATATATTCCTGGGCAGGCGTAAACAGACAAATAAACAGCGTGGCTGTCAACACGGTTATGGAAAAACGACATCCACGCATGACTATAACGTACGATTATGACAGAAATCGAGTCTATCAATACTATCCATTACTTTTACGGATTATAAGAAGTCATGGATGAAGGTGGTCTTTCCATTTTGTCCAAACACCTGACGCCTCGTGGAACAACGACAATTGCCAGCCATTGATGCGGCGTTGTAATTTCGAAGAAATTCGAGTGAAATTCGTTCAGCAGGCTAAAGTTTGAAAAGCATCACATAGAGGAGCAAACAAATGCATTGAAGTATGCTATTCTGTAAGTTATCCCAAGCTAAGACAAGGTTGATGCAAAGAGCTTTATTCGGCTCCAATGTTCCGGTCCCTCTGCCTTCTTCACAGCGAGGTTAATGCGAGTTCACTGTCCACACTTCATCCTTTTTCCGATATGGGTCTAATCGCCTGATTGCATCGAGTCGAATCCACTGGTGCACTGTTTGAACGAACTAACCTCAATCAGCGATATCTTTTATACACGTCTGATTTTATACACGGGAAATGGTTGTTGATACTGATTGTTAGCTGATAATCGCTTGTTTTTCGCCGGACATTCCATCCTACAGCAGCCGCTGTTATATTAGCTGCCGCAAAACGAGGCATTATTTTTTTCGGAAACAGACTTTCCTCATTAACTATTTCACTCCTGACTTCTATAACCGACTCTACTCCATTTTCAATAGCACGATTATTGCATTTCATGTAAAATTGCTATCTTGATAACGACAAAAATTTTGAACCCATAAGATAGCGTTTTGAGCCATCCGTTCTCCCGAGTCGTGCAGGTCAAAACAAATCTAGGAATTCGAGATTCCTGGAATTTTTTGACCTGCATGGACTCATAAGATGAAAAATCAGAGTTCAACGATAGTACTCTCGCTTCGTTCGGATTCATAGGGAACAGCGATGCTTTTATTTTTCTCGTGGCGCTAACTGAGCGCGGCACATTCTCACGCTATGGGCGATTTCGCGTGCGGTAGTGTGTTTCGGAACGCCTCTATCCGTCCCTCCGTCCGTCCGCCCGTCCCGTACGCCGGCGGCTCGTGCATTTCCCCGACGTAGTGGACATTGAGGACGGTCGGGAATCGATGAGCTTCATCGTAGCCTGAACACCAAGAAACCTTGTGCTCTCTCATCAATGCTCCTACAACTCTGCGTCTTATGTTAGCACACGTTCTTTCCGACACCAACCGCACATGTGGCTCAAATATTTACCAATAATAATGCCGGAAGTGAAAATGGACATGCCATGAGGCTTTTCTGTGGCAGGAAGCTGCTGCATTACACCTGTGCTGTTTCATCAGCTTCACGATACTAATTAGAAAGAACACAGCTATCCTTAGCAAAGAATTTTCCCCTATGACCGGCAGAACGACAACAAAAACAACAAAGAAATATGAATGCAAAAGCAACATTGAGGTTTGAATCCCTTCCACTACTGAAGACTATTGCATAAATTTCGTGAACTACTCATACTACTCTCTTGAGGTGCAGAGTAAAAAAGATTTCAATCGCATTCAGTTCAAGCGACGTATTCCTCGTGCATGATATCCGAGTTGCGCATAACGTGTGAAGATAACATTGTTGAACAATATGACTTTTATTTATTTCTTCGAAAATCTCTTTCAGAAGGATTTCTACTATTAATCAAGTAATAATCAAATTTCTGACAGAAACAGAGGCGTCGAGACAGAGAACAATTCTGATGCGTTGACCTATATGCTTCGTTCGAAATTTGCATTCTCCCCTGTTTGATCATGCACCAGTTCATTTTATTACCAAAACTGATACTCTTTTTTATTTTAATTTTACCTTATGCCTAATTGTTCCATATTAATGGCCGGGTACATTGTAAAATATATCCGCAAGTGTCGTGAAATACGAGCAAAACATGGAATCCAATGAATGAGTGCGATCCGCATTTCTCTTTTCTGAGTTTCACTATGCATTCCACTGCACCATCAAGTCCCTCGCTATTCCTTTATTTCAGCTATATTATTGCCTGTTTCTCTTTTATAAAAAATTTTTCATCATGATATCACGGCAAACTCTTGTTATTTTTGTTGTTCTTGTTCTTGTTGATGTGATCGTGATAAATTCACTCACCAGCGGCCAGTAATATACCACAATAGCCTTAAATGAAATAGTAATGAATTGAATTACATTGGTTTCAATAAGAATCAACTCGGTATTCGTTGAATAGCGATTTCTCTGCTTTTAAATTTGATACTTGAGATTTTTTTATCTAGTTATTCTTCGACAGACAAGAAGTAGAGCATGTTGCTTGAGGCACATGCAAGAGAAATTATAAGCACAAACTTATCTCCAGCTTATCCATCGCCTTGTTAGAGTGTTTAAACATGGAAAAATTCTCAATCCACGCACCAGTGGAACCATTCAGGAGTAAGACTCATAGTAGGGTTGCCTTGGAATTACACTTATCAAAAGTTTTCAGTTTCATGACCAATCAAATAGCATTGTAATTTATTTTTGTGCATTGGAAGATGTGAAGAAGCAGTAACTGTTTCTATTTCAGTTCAGCAGTACTTTCTTCTGAAAATTACTGTTTGACTGACTGAAGTAATTATGTCTGCGGTCGATAGCCTATCGCACATTTTAAATTATCATGAACGAGCTCGCTTGTGCAAATATGAAAGAGCAGTATAATGTTACCACCAATGATGTTTCGCCACTCAAGATATCTACAGCTTCGGGTAATTTACGGCGATCATTTGATGTGTATATATGTCTCTGCATGTTCTGTTCGTTAGACGAACTGGAATAGAGATCTGCTTTTCTTTCAAGGTCTTCTTGAGCAAAACCACTAGATTGTTCAGATACGGGGAAAACATAGAAGCTAACTTATGTGCAGTGGACTCGAATCACATACATTTCCGGGAAGGCTTGCGTTCGCACTACACCATCCACTTCTTTACTCTGCCTTTCTCTTAAGCCATCAATTAAGCGTAGCCATGCTGGAACTCTAGTAGCACAATCTGAGAAGAACGCTACGGTGCTATTCTGCACCGCTCCAGGCAGTGGTGATGATCTTCCTTTCTTAGTCTTCTATTTCTCATCCGTAAACTTTCTAAAGTCGCATGTAAGCTGAATATTGCCCGCGAACGTATGTGGCTCTGTATTGACGCATCAGACCAGTTTTTCTGGAGAAAGACGTAACATGGTGACGTCCGCGACGCCTATTTCGTTTTCTTCAAATTGTTATCATCTGCGATTGCAAATTGTCAGTTTTTCACCGAAACTTGAGTTTTCATAATGCTGCTGTTTGTGTGTTTTTGAGGGCTTGTCTGGTCTGGCGTTTTGATTAAAGTTGCGTTGCAGCGCACACGTGCTCTTTGGTTCGATCCCGCGTCCCAGGCTCACCAACTCTTCCATCCGTCTGGGTTCGGCAAATTTCGCATGAAACGTGTTTGGTAGGATAACAGCACGGATTTCATGAATCGGTACGCCATCACGAGCATTTATAATAGATTGTGTAAAAAGCTCGTGCCGTTTTGATTTTTTGATACGATTTGCGACGAAAGTGCATGATTTTGGTATGGTTCATTTGTGCATTTTCTTGTAAACATTTTGTTATACAGCTTGCCCATACTTACTTCAAGAAGTAGTTGTCTTGAGAACAAATTTGTTTGCTACTCACGCAACTGTGCCGTCTCCTCAAGCTGCAACAATCTAGTGTGTCGCTTCCCTGGCATTTTTTCCGTACACATGCCGACCGTGTATGAGTAGCAAGCCACGACAGCCCCATCTCAGAGAAATTATGGGCAATTGTATGCCAAAATGTTCGTAAGAAAATGCAGAATTGAACAATGTCAAAGTCATGCAGTTTAATTGCAAAAATCTTTTTAAAACCAAAACAGCACGAACTTCTTACACAACCTATTAGAGGTCAGATGTGTATTCAATCACCTTCAACGATGTTTAATGAAGTCCAGTCCATGACAAATCCTTTAATAATTGATCAACGACGATTGCTTCATCATTCTTGTAATTTTTGAATTTATAGTTGAATGTCACTTTTGTATTTCAAAATCGTATCTGGGACTCTGCACGTCGTGGCAAAGGTTGTTTACCTTTTTTGTTGGATATTAGCGTTTAATTTTTTGTGACATTTAACGTTACATAAAGCCTTGATCACAGCATTTATTTCACTAGCTTCCATAACATTACATCCTTCATTTGCGACAACTTCAGACTCCTGTGAAGACTACGGACCCACTTGAAGATTTCATAAATGATGCTGAATGCTGTTCGAGTTGATTCTTCGTGAAACCCTGAAATAACTCCGCTTGCATGTTTTCAGGTGTTCACAGGAGAAAGCGGCCTGTCTTTATAAATCGGATAAGAGATTTGACCGGACAAGCGCCATGCAAACCTGAAGGCTCCAGAAGAAAATGAGTTTTAGCTTGTATAATCAAATGACTGACCTTGTGTCTTAGATTCTAAGCTATCACCACCCGTTGGGCTAGCCGATCACCTGGTCAATTTTACATGTAAAGAGTTTATTATCGCATCATAGGTAAGCGACGTTTGCGATGTAAATGACATCGTATTTGGTGGATTCTTTCTCGCAAATGAGCAAAATGCGCACGATGCTTACGGCGATATACGTTGTGTTGTACATGTTCTACTAATGTGATGTCTGTATTCGATGTGAAGTAACGGCATGAGTCAGAGTTGAGATCCGCTTTCGTCCACTTGACAATCACTAAGGACTGTAATAGAAAAGATTCAATGTATAAGTCAGTCTATTTTTTGAAACTACGCACAAAGCTAATGAAAAAAACAATTGGTGAGGCAGAAGCGACTGCAATAATGAACCAAGAAAACATTTCATATAAAATATTTAAGTGTCAACTAAAATTACCAAAGACATTCCCATACCTACAGTTGGGGAGCCACTGTTTCTCGTAGATTCAATGAAATTCGCCAGATCAGATGTGCAGTAAGAATCCAAAAAGACTTCTTAGACTCAGCAATGATGTCTAAGCGCAAATGATAAAGAAACTTTGTTAAGATGTTCACGACGTATGGTGACACCTCTTTTTTTATTCACCAAAATTACAGGCATTCCCCTACTCCAAAGTGCGACCAAAAAAAAAAAACGATTGTTTTCTCACACCTATTCTTACGCTACTAGCAGACGTATAGATTTGTAGACGAAAAATTGAGTGAGACAATTTATTACACAAGTTAATTTGTGTTTGGTCAAAATCAATCAATTGTCTTTGTCCTAAATTAGACCATGCACATTGATAGGCTGATTTATTGAAAAAAAGACACGGAAATCTTTGTTTGCTCTGCACTGCCTCTGATCTCTTGAATTCCGGTATCATGTGTCACAAAAATCAGCGCTAGACGTTCTCATTGCAATAAGTATCTTAACTTATAAGCTTCAGCACTGACCACACCAGTGAAAACTTGCAATGCTTTAGGAAGATTCGTCGTGACAAAAAATATTGAATGTGCATCCAGAAATGTGAAGATGTCATGCTTAGACGAGATGGGAGAGCAGAACTCGACGTAGTGATCAATGTTCCCTGAAAAATTCTATGCTCAAAATCAACATTTCTGAATTAGAACATGAACTAAAAATATCAAATGAAGGTAGCCATATGCTTACAAAACATATTATGAAAAAAATATGCATTAGAAAGTTTTTACAAAAAGATCTGTCTACATATAGAGGTTATACTGCGAATAATAAGTAACTTAGAAGACTTTTGACCTTTATCTGATGACTGTCTATGCTTTCCAATACGAAAAAGCCTTCGTTGTATTCGATGTAGAAGTAGGAAGTTCGCCATAATGCAAGATTTTTGTTGATTATCACATGATTCGACACTTACAGTTTTTTCCTTTGACCTATAAAAGCACGATACCCCAAAGCATTCAATCAAATCGTTGGAAGAAGCATAATTGCAATGCACCAAACTTTAATGTGGTGCATAAGTGCTACACGAATTCCTGCGGTAAAAATAAAACAATCTTTAGCAATGTAATCTCATGATCTAATAAGAGCTGTATTTAGCTAACGCTTAATATCTCAACGGGAGAACTGAATCTGAAAGCGATTGTGCATGTGGTGCCACGCTATGGAGCCTGCTTCTGATCATGTACTGTACTCGTATAATTTTATCAAAGCATAATCTTAATGTTTTTCCCAAAGTCATAAAGCATAATAATGCGATATTCTGTTTTCCAATAAACTTTTCATTGCTTTCCCTATTTAAGCAAGTTTAAGTACAGCTTCTTGAACACAGGATCTAAACGTTATCAAAAAAAAAAAAAGAAAAATATCGATGGATTTCGTTTTATTGTGGCAACGGCTGGCATCGTCGTTCATTCTGATGCAAATTAGCCTCTTTTCCCAGCTATTTTACACCTTGGGCCTCTTATTTAGAGAAGATAGGTGTTATCCTTTGCTAATGACTAACATCGGTAATCGAGGATACCCAATTTCATAGACTTTACCAGAAGTTTTGACAAACCATTTTGTAATAAAGAGGTCGTATATAGGCAATAACTGAGGCCCGACTTTCCATACTATATGGGACCCATACTATCACTGTACCACCTACGCCCTTGTAGCATCCGTTTCTCTCATGGATGAAACGCGGGTTGGAATTCCGTCTAAGGTCACAAGTTCTACATTCCAATCAGCATTTTTGAATTCTATTTACTCTCATAACTTTGCCATAAAAGCGGTATAATAAGGAAGTTTTGTGAGTTATGTAACCAAATATGTAAACATGAATGTATACATATATAATATATATAAATATAATAGCTGTCAGCTTGATTGGGTTTGATACCTATATGTGCTTATCGAACGACCATTCACTTCATTGCCTGCTGTGAAAGAAAGCGGATTGCTGAGAGAAATCACTGAATCAGGAGATTACATATACACAGACATTACTGAATGTGGATAGTTCCAAAACAGAACTTAGAACGGGTACTACGGTCCGCCTTTAAGTCTCTAATGGAGGTTATTAGTTGAGTCACTGTTTCCGACGTAGGCGCCCAGTTGTTTGACAGTCACTCCAGTTCTCTTCTACGCATAAGAACATGGCTTGGTAGTTCGTTCGCATCAATAAATATTCTGTACGATGGGCATTACACTCGAAGATCATTACTATAGGTAAATCGTTATAGTGAGTAGTAAACCAGTTCTCGTTGTAATAGTGCAAAAGATGTAATTGGAAAATTAGTGAGTAATGCAAGACAATGAAGACGAATCAACTGACTAAAGAAGTTTTGGTAATTTCCGCCTCTTGTGAGTATTCACCATCTATTTATAGCCTTGAGCATGCCATATGAGTTTGACAATTGGTTTGTCAACATACACAAAGTATTCAAAATTATTCTACTATCCTCCATACTAGAAAACTATATGAATGATTTTATTGTTGAAATGGGTTTATCCGAAAAACTGGGACCTAGAATACCCACGAAAATGGCATCGCTTCATTTCAAAGCATATCTTATTAATGCTCATAGACTGTAAAATAAATCCGCTTCCATATGGTACTACCTTACACTTCTCCTTTCTTCCATCATAATCTTCTGTTAATTTACTGCTTTTTCTTCACTTTCTTCGTTACTCAACTTGCTGTGATGCGACATCTATCGGCGGTTGGCGTCCAGATGCACTTGGTTTTCTGTGTGAATGCGATTAGATTTATCATTTGATCGCCTCAAGTGACCCAGCTCATAAGAGGGTATAAATTTGAAAGTGGAAGACGCCATCTATGACTGAACTCTCCTAAAATGAACAGAAGAAAAGCCAAAAGTGTTGATGATATTGTAGAATGTTTTGTGTTTTTATTTGAAAAAGAGTAAGAGTGAAGTAACACATAAGGGCATAAGAGCTCAGACTTCGAAATGCTCCATAGCCACAGGATCATCTTTGACAGTCAACCTTTAAAAAGAGCGGGAAATTTATGCTTGGTTGCTTAAAGCTAATGCATTTCTATGAATTATTTATGACAACGTTTCAAATCTGTTAGTGAAAGAGACAAGAAGATTCACTGGTGATCGTTGACTGAGCGCTTAATTCATAGAAAGCATCATTGATACATCGAGAAAGAAGAGGAAAGTTCTGATTCTGCTTCTTGCATCTTTTAGTTGAATACAATGCTCAAGAGAGGGAAACTGTAAGCTCACCAGACCAGGAGTGGCAAAATAATGGTTCACTGAGAAGATAAATGCTACATTATCGCCAATTCTGTACAGTTTGGAGCGAATTTTTTAAATGACTCATGAGGACATCATATCAAAACTAAAACCAAGCAAGACAGTGGCACTATATTCTCCCTATGTAAGGAGAAGTAACAAATATTCTATGAATTCTTGCACCTCCAAGGTTCATACAGCTGCTTTCTTATTTGATCGCTCAGATTTATTTCGCTTGCAGTCAAATCAAAGAATCATTAAGACAGAAGGCAGGGTATATCACCTGACAATTCAGAGTACAGTATCCTTCAGTCGAAAGCAAATTTTAAGTAATATTACATTATTATATTAAAGTGACTATAATCCGAAAGGCAGTTAAGTTTCTACATGAAATCAACGCACTTTTGTCCTGATTGTAATGAGAAAATCAATCTCTGCTACTCAATCCATATGGCAAAAATAGTCTTCACATTCTCAATTTCCGTAGAGAGCAAAAATCAATGGAAATACTTGATTGTATGAATTTTTGGAGTCTTGTTTCATGTTCAATCGTGAGAAGTAAATATCAATGTTTTGAGTATAGGGAATTTTTTTTACATATTGCCTACTCATTTGTTTTAGCAGGATGTGAAGCGAATCACAACTATAAGGATGTTGACATGTGAGGAGAACTTACCTGACGTTGGATACGATCCCACAACCACATTTGTCTCTACATACATTGAGTAAAGTTGATTTGAAAAACGCGTGTTGGAAAACCGAAGCAATGCACTGCATCCCACTGCCCTTTTGCTTTTTCCAATGCACATTTAGGTATTTTACTCATTTCTGTGGTGCGAATTGCCATCCTATAGCATTGACCGCATGGCGCCATGAGAAAATCCCAGTGCAATTTTTCTTGAAGGTGTATAACTCCTTCAAGAATTCGATTCCTTCCCACAAAAATTACTGCTGTCGCGCGGCGAAAAGCCGTTTGGGTTCCTAAGTATAACCAACCATCATGAATGTTTCAAAGTGATCTCCACAGAGGTGCTGGAAAGACGAGAAGTGGAAAGCGTGGTTAGTTGACTGTACATGAGACATGGACTAATGTGAATTTGTCTCTGTCTGGAATGACTAATCTTACCGTAGGGTCCGATATCGAGCTAACTTGATAGATTACCTAGTCATTATTATCATGCGTAACTCGTACCTCACAGATATCTTTCCTCATGAGCAGAGAGACAAAGAGTTGCAGATCGTGTTAACTCGCTGCAGATCTTTTGTAGGGTCTAGGGCAGCCTATCAAGTCATCACCTGCTGACTGAGTACAGGCGCCGTTCATTTGGAATAACAATAGTTGAGCCCGTTCGGCAACATAAGTGCTGTTGTTAGTAGTTGCTCTTTCAGCTTTTCCTGCAAATTACACCGTACACCCATCCAATGCACGTTTTCTGGAGTATGGGTTGGAGTGCTTGGCATATCGGCATTAGTTATTCATGTGCTGGTATTTGATTTGAGTTGTTTGATGCTGGAGAGGACATGTCACGCTGGGAAAATTGAAAAATAATTTGACAATAAATTCAAGGCTGTAGTTTTTCACATTGGATAAAGGTCATGCGTTCAATGTTCCCGCCCGCTCAATGTCGATGCCTACTATGACTCTAAAGAATGTATTTCACGGGAACCTATCGATCGTGTACATTTTTGATTTGATTCATGATTGGTGTTCCTCAATTCCGTATTGTCATAGCATGCACATATAAGCGTTCCAAATTCTTTGACTGTGAAGAACTGCATATCGAATTGAACGTTGGTATCCAGTAATTATCAAAAACATTTCAATTGAAACATGGTCCCAGTTGATTATCAAGTCACCGACATAAAAATAATGCTCGCGTTTCATTGAATGATTTATTGTCACTACTACTAAATTCACACAGAGGTTAACGAATAATACTTTCTGAATGATCTCTTTACTGCTGAGCTTCCGGTCAGAGCTATAAACGATTGAGTGCAGCTTGAAAGAGACATCGCCTAAGCAAACTTTGTATCTCAATCACAGTCGTTAAAGAAAATCATTAGCAATCTATTATCTTTTCCTTATGACGAGCCTGATTTTTCTCACTACTTCTCAAGTAAAATGTCAATGCGGTGATATTAAAGCTTCATTTTGCAGAAGCTATAAAGCTTGAAAAAATTTGAGTTTTTTGTGTACTATGTTGTGAAGTCTTTCATGTTCTTATTTAGTAAATACGAGGATGTCAATTTGACGATTTATTCGGTGCAGATGAACAGTGCAAAACTTGATCGTGGTGCCTGACGTTTCGGCTTTGTCGTCTTCTTAAAAGCCTGGAAGAGTTAGATTGATATGCAATACACTCAGACGAACACTTTCAAAGCAGAACGCCTTACGGACCTTTTTGTTTAGAAGAAGTTTCTTAATCAGCAAATGCGAGGTTGTTAATTTGTTACAAAAAAGTTACAAAAAGGTACGTGAGCTGTTCTGTTCTGGTTACGAAAGTGCTT
Source organism: Parelaphostrongylus tenuis (assembly GCA_019055375.1). NCBI lineage: Eukaryota > Metazoa > Nematoda > Chromadorea > Rhabditida > Metastrongylidae > Parelaphostrongylus > Parelaphostrongylus tenuis. Next base: position 222,544 of record JAHQIW010007485.1, read on the forward strand.
GTCTTAGTGTGGTTACATATCAGTCTGACTCTTTCAGGCTCTAAAGAAGGCGACAAAACCGGAACGTCACCCACCATGATCAAGTTTATTGCACTGTTCATCTTTACCGAATAAATCGTCAAATTAACAACTTCACATTTGCTGAATAAGAAAATCAAGGAATTTTTCAATCAATGCCGAGGTTAATTCATAGTCGGTCATAGGAGTATGCTGTAAAGTTTTTACTTGAACTCATAGGCGAATTGACGCATTCCTACAAAGTCAGAAATTTTTCATTCCATGCCACAGTTCTTTAGAATAATTTTGGTATTGCTTATGAGAGCTACTTCTCCCACTCTGTTTCCTATTATGGCCTTTCGATCATTGAGAAAAATAATACTGAAGTTAATATATTTATCAGTGTTATTCACCCTATGCCATTATCATAGCAAAAAGTTATTTTTATAAATTCTATTTCCACCCCAACAACCCGTCCTACGGAATCATGCAGGAATGTGCTCGATGGTCTGCGAGTAGCTTAAACTGAGATTGTCATACCGTGCAAATGGAATTCTTCGGATGTTGGAAAAGGTATAAGTGAAACGGTACAATGATTTCGTCATAATCCACTCAACACAGTATCGCTTTATCTCACCTTCACCCAAGTTTTTTCTTCTTTTTATGGAACCCAGTATTTCTAACATTCAATTGGTCTACCCTCGTCTATCAAACAAGATTCATTTTATGTGATCGTCTGTACAGGTGGTATGATGTTACAATATATCCGATGATGTGGAGTGGTGTTTAAAAACTTTTGCGTCGGCTGGGATTCGAACCCACATTTCACCCTTTCCGGGAGCGTGTGCTGAACCGTTGCGCTATCGAGGCCCGTTTTTGGCACCACTCTTTCAACTCTACAACGCGTCACCTAATTACCCGACTTTGATGAGACATTGCGCACTGTTATCCATCCACATTTCTTTCGCTTTACTCTCACATCACGCTTGAGCGCTACACCTTTGTTAGAAGAATCTTTTTATTTATTTCCCTAACTGTTCCCATTGAATGGGAGGTAAGATTAGGGCAGAAATGATTTTATCTGTGCCTATAAATGAACATATTGTCGTCTAGTATATTAAACGTAAATGTCAAGACTATAAATCTGTTTCAAATACACAAATTCGTATTTCTGTGGTTTTATTCTGAATTGTAGAATTTTGCCGCCTTTCATAATGAATGATGCAGAAAGCTGAAGGTTTTTTTGGATCGGTTACTACGAAATGATGTTTTTTTTTGTCCATTACTTATTGGCAGTAAAAATTTAACTGCTTAATAGAAGGATTTTGATGCAATATAAGCAGAGATTTGTTAGTTTCATTTAGATAGAATTGTCTGTTTGTTACTTCCGCACTACTAAAGCCTAAATTGAAGTTTTCCCAGAGAAATTTCGCTCTTAATAGTTTAGACTAAAAACTGTGAAAAACACAGCAGACCGTTCACAAAAATGGCATCTTGAACAAAACCCTCTGTGTCGTAACTATTATGTACAGAAACAATAGCCAAATGGGAGCAACAGTCTGCTCGTCAACGGTTTGCTGTCTTGTCCCCATCAACTCTCCAAAATATGAAGCTTGAAATATATCCCCAATGCTGCTACTGACGTGCTCGAGAGAGATCGATTTAGTGGAATGGCAATACTTCTATGCTTGGAAAAAGTGTCAGATAAAAACAGTTTCGAATGACATATAGCAATGCAGAATAAAAAAATAGTGCATCGACCTAAGAGCAAACAAGTCTCTGTAGGTCATTGCGAACAAAGCATTTCGATATTATCTGGTAGAAGAAGACGTATTCGCTCCCATCACTTTGCGTGAAACTAGTACCGCTAACAAAGTTACTTGGGTTACATTTTCATAGATCGACTTACTATTACCTGTGCCATTAATTATGAAGTTATTCTGCTCTTACGAAGTATATTTGATCAAACAGAGCAATGTAATTTTTTTTTATGTGTGTAATGAACAGGTGGTCTCGATCTGCTGCAAGTGAGCAACAGAAAATTACTTTGAAAGTGCAAATTAGTCGGAGCGTTTTTATCGAGGATAAAAAAGTGCTGAAAGCCACGTGTCAGTTTTTCAAATCCTTGAAGGTTTTGGTGCTTTTCAGTTGACCTCGTACACACTGATTGCTTCCACCTTAAGAGTCGGCTACACAACCGTCAACAAGGTTACATGGGGTTTCCAACATACCTTTTTGACTCCGCTGAGAAATTTCATGCACTTCGGGCAAAAGCAGGGACAGGTGCGATTGAAAAGAGGCTCACAGAATCCCATGAAACAAGCTGAAGTTTTGTCTACCGGTTTATTATTCTCTTAAAGTTGCGATACAACTACCACTTTACCGTAATCACATCTCCATAACTTTGCTGACTGGGTATTATCTATTCCTTTCAAATAGACACTAGTTGCTCCTCATAGATTTTATTGCTCTCATAAAGCATGAAATGAGCAGTTAGTAATTTACTGTGTTCAGCCTTCTTGAGGTAGTTGCGCTTGCAAAGAGGTCTAGAAAGGAGCGAAGAGAGTGCAGAAAGGAATAGCTGTTACCAAAAGTCAGAGTTCTTTGGTAACTTACAGTTCCAAAAGAGCCATTACGGGTGAGTGTTTTCAAATGCTTCTTCTCTAAATGTTACTCACATCTGACTCCACTCAAATTCGGTAAAGATTAAGTGAAATACACATCGGTCCTCGAATTAACATGTAATATTGGTAAATTTCTTCAATATTCTACGTGTGCCACTTGGAATAGCCGAAATAGTTCAAAAATTTGATTTTTTCAAATGTTATACGAATACAGTTATCTTTTATGAACTCACAGTGCCGTTATGTACCGTCGTTTTCGTTACATTGTCGCGTTCGGCGATCAGCCTTGACCCTAAAACCATTCTACGTAGAAGAGTTTCTATTACAAGTGAATCTCTATGATTCTTTTGTTCACCTCTTATCCTAGTAGCTCATTCCGTAAAGCACTGTACATTCCTGTTCTACTTTTATAGAGCCAAAGCGGGTCTTTGTTAACATATATTCGATGTACAACCAATGGTCTTTCAAAATATTGAGTACCATAGGTGTCATTATTCACCTCATACTGATTGATATACCTAAGGACGTAATAAAATGGATTACTTTGAGTGAAAAGGTATGAACTTCTTTTCCTTACATTGTGGCTACAATTGTATTTTTCTTTCTGACAATGCTTTCTGAGATTATTGTTTATTTTTGAAGGATGTCAAAGGGCAACTTGTTGTTATAACTGGTGGAGCTTCCGGTCTGGGAAAACGTATTGCTCAAATACTTTCGCTTGAGAAAGGTGCACGACTGGTCTTACTCGACGTCAATATTGTCAGTTATTAAAGCAAACTTTCTTTTACCATAACAGTTCTTGAAAATTCATGTTCAGCAAGGGGCTGATGAGACAGTAACTTCAATAATTAGAAAAGGCGGCAAAGCATCTGCGTATTACTGTGACGTCAGATTTGAGGAGGAATTAAAAACCACGGCGGAAAAAATATGGAATGAACATGGTTTGTTTAGGTTGTTCAAAAAATTTCGTTTATCAGGTGATTTGGAGTACAAAACGTATTTTGAAGCATTTGACTCTATAAATAGTTCTGTACTTATGGTCCCGTCAATCTTTCATTTGTAAAACTCAGCTCTAGGAAATGTTGACATTCTTGTCTGCAACGCCGCTGTTCTATCATACGCACTTTTCAAGGAGTTATCAGTTGAACAACTGCGACAGTCGCTTGAAGTCAATGTTCTTGGCACCATAAATGTGAGTTTCTACGCGTGTAATCTAATGTTTCAGGTCTGACTCCACACAATATGCAGTAAGTATAGTCGTCCGAGTAAAAAAGGCATAGCAGTAACAGGTTAATTGTGCCATGAACTCAGTCGTAGTTCAAGAAAATGACATTGATATTGAGAAAAACCTGTCGAGGACTGTTTACAATTTCGCCATAATTGGTTGCTCAGATTACTCAGTTTTTTCTGGCCCATTTGTTGCTAGATCTATAGTGGCCAAGCTATCGAACAAATATACAAAAGTGTGACTGAAGTGAGCTCTACTCACTGCAAAGAAAATAAGCGAAAACCTATTCAGGCCGGCCAATTTACCATGGTCTTTTAATTGGCTAACTAACACAACAACGGAGGGTCTGTATCCAAACATTTTTTCAAGAATATACGAATCATACATGATTCATATGTGCAGACGTACAGCAAGTTTATATGTCTTGACTGAAAAATTAAAATGGCTAGACTATCTTTTGGCTGAGCATAGTGAAGTAACCCCGATTTTATGCGCATGTTTTACATAAACAAGATTTTTTCGGGATCATTGCATATGAACATCTATGAATAACTAAAATGGTCACATTAGTACTTTAGACGATTCGTGCATTTCTCAAACCGATGGAAGAAAAGAATTCTGGACAGATTGTCGCGGTGTCATCGATTGCAGGCTTTTCAGGAGAAACATTTGGACTCGCTTACTGGTATGACTTAGTGACATGTCCATGTACTAACTTCAGATTTCGAATCATTCGTTCCTTGTACCACCGTTTGGTGGCTTGAAACGCTTTTTATTTGTAGTGAATTTTTCTTTACAAATTGCTGTTAAGCAATCAGAGGTGGTTTAAAAAGAAAAATTTATTTGAAACGACTTGATGAGGCGTTTATATTACTTCATTGAATCTTCCATCTTTACAATTTTGCGCAGCAACCAATTTTTATCCGCTCGTACTGCAATTTGAAATCATTTCGTGCCGACCGACGTATCCCTTCAATAGCACGTATAAGTCATATATTCAAATTCATTAGCAAGGTCTCTTTGTTACCGCGTAAATACTAAAAACAATGATTCTTTCGTGAGAGCATGTGGAAGCAGCGAACATGAAAACATCTTAGCTGCTTTTCTAGCATTCGATCTCTTGTTATTTTTCTACTCTCATCAAAAGCAACTGCATTCTTGACCTAATGATCAAACATGAGGGAAAAAAATCTCGCTACTTTCCGTTATACAATCTGTTTTGAGCTCTTGAAAAGAACTCATTTTTTTGTTGGTTCTGAAGTTTAACTAGATTTTCGATAACTTGAATCAAAAGAAGTTGAACGCAATGATTTATTTCCAAAATGGTTTTATTTTTGCACTGTAGCTACAAAAGTAAAATTATGCTGTTCATTCAAATATTTGACGTTGAACAAGATTTCTCCTCTAGACTTTCACTAACAGTTCGATAGCTTAAATCACATCAATTCCAATGACGTATTTAGTTTTTGAAAATAACTTTTTATTGTGCTGTAATAATCAAAAGTATATTGGGTTTCGCAAGTTTGGCATCGGAAAAAGGGCGGTGGCTTGGCGGCAATGTTGCGAAATCCTACCCACATATTATTAAAGCGTGGTGTTTTGGTGCCAATGTTGCACTGCACATGACTTAATCTTTTTTCGGTGTTACAGAGCACTTCATATCTTTTTCGAAAATCAACAACATCATTGGTGTCGAGATTCAACCTATCAAGTGGTTATTAAAATCTAGAAGAAGAGCTTTGCTCAGCGGGAAATGTTCACATGAGAAACATAGTTTTATTTCTGCTGTGATAGCGCAATGATAAAGCCATTTTGAAAATAAAACACACCATTCTAATTCCTTTGATTTAACCTACGGAATAATGACGAAAGCTCAAAAAATCAGAAAACGCGTTTTTCTAGAGGAATCGGAGTAACAGAATTTGTATACGCTGTCAAGTGCAGAGGGCAGCTTTTCTGCTCCAAGGCATGACTCACAGTTTTGAATTGAAGAAAGCAGCCGATAAAATAGCGGCATAACAGGAACTCTCCGTGTAGCAAAATCAAATGCTAATATCCCGGGAAGAAATGACTATTAGTAGGATTCCGCCCGCCTAACTCATATTTATGAATCAAAATCAGAAATATACTCATGTCGGAGTCCAAGTGTTAGGCTACTCAACCCCTCAATTCTGATTCTTCTGTTGAATGCTGATACGGCTACAGTGGTATACCCTGGCGGAATTGATTTGAAAGAACGTCGTATCGTATTTGAAAAGCAAAAGTTTGTCGTTTTAGAAACTTAAAAGATTTTTCCATGTCGTGTAACGTCACATTTTCAGCCCCACAAAATTTGCTGTTCGCGCTGTAATGGAATGCTTGCAAATGGAGCTTAGAGATCGAGGACTGGAAGGAATAGTATGCACAACGGTAAAAAATATACAAACATTCACCAGAAGATTTTTTAGTTGCACTCGACATGACTGAGCTATATACCAGTCCCATAATATAAATAAGCTATCAATTCGTCTACTTTTGTAATGAGAGGAAAGGCAGTATCGTTCATGGTTATGACCGTTCTCAATATACCAGAAAAAGCATCTGGCCCACATCACGTTCCATAACTAAAGAAATGGACTTATATGCAGCATTTAAAGGTTCTGGTAGCTATCTACTTATTCTTGTCAGTGGTTCATAGTTAATTTCTACATGCAACGACAGCAATCAGTCACGAAACATTGTTGCAGTTATGTCCGTACTTTGCTCGTACACCCATGGTACTCGATATGGGAATGAGACCAACTTGCATGTAAGTGTTCTTTTTCTCTTCATGCCACCCGAATAATTTTTTATTGTAGCATTTTGTTAGACTTTGAAAAAAACCCTATGTACCTTTGTGTTGACAAACTTTGGCATTTATTTGCTGAACAATTGTTCTGCCTTGCTTCATTTCTAAATTTTGGTCTTGTAATTTCCTTTTTACTATTGGGGTCTTTTCATAAGTTTTGGCATTAGAATAACTAAGACCACATTTATTAACAGAAGCAATTTCAAACACTTGACAAAATTAATCAAAGTATGCACCATCAACCTGGACACCTTCCTGCCATTTGTCATGCAGCAAATCAAAACCGCTTTGTACAGAATTTTCTGATCTCTTTTTTATGCCGAATTGACCATACTTGGCGCATCATGGTCGCTCAACGAAGTCTTCATCACAATTTGCTGCTTTACGAGTACGAATTAAAAAGCGATGCCTCCGAGAACTTCGAGAAGAGACAGCCTTCAAGACCATCAACCGTTCAAAGGCTTACGGATTTGCGTCCAGGCAAATTACGTTTTGGTTCCTTGCCTGATTTCTTGTCGGCCGTCAATACCAATTGATAGGACCAGCTATTCGCCGGACAACCACTTGAAGTTGATCGGGAGGCCGTCATTGAAGAAATTGAAAAGGGTCCGACTTTGACTATCGGGGAGTTGGTCAACGATTTTGACTGTGGTCACAAGACAATCAGCAAAATATTGAAGGCACAAGGCAAGAAGTGGAAGATGGGTCGATGGACTTATCACGAGTTCGCTCAAGCACAGATGCGCAAACGCAATAACATCGCTCAAAAACCGTTCCGTCGTCATTTTCGTTCTCTATTTCTAACCAAGGTCATCACCATCGCTGGAAAGTGGGTTTTTTCAAGAGGTAACGTCGTCCAAATCACTGGTTGTTGCCTGGTAAATAGTTAGTGTTCACTGCCCTAGTGCCAAGGCTCATGATAAGACCTAGTAATTAGCATTGTATTGGACACAGGGGATCAATATAAAGAAGAAAATAAAATTAAGCAATTTTTCGCTGCAAATTCAACATATAACTACTGTTTACTGCGTAACACCTGCTTAACACGATGACAACGACCTGAGCTGTTATTAGCTCAGACCGCATGCCTCGTGTGTGGCGGCGCGACGCGGCGCGGCGGGAGTCTTTATGATTACACAATGCAATGGAGATATGGGATATGTTTCGTAATCCGAGGTACTAAGGGGATATTGTTGTGATGAAATTATGAAATACAGTAGATGAGACTTCTATGAAAAATTTCACAGTTATGAGAATGCCCCAAGTGTCAAAAAATCATCTATGTTCAAACGGGAAAAGCACATTGTCGTGAAAGGGAACATACTTGTGCGATGTTGATGTTTGTCCTTTTAACTTCGATGGCTTACATTTCCGCGAGTTCGCTTTCTGCAAAGCCTAGATGATGCACTATACTAAATCATATCCAGTCATTCGGTTGCTACTTTCTACACTCGGTGACAATCCAATGGAAAAAAATCGACTTCCACGTACTGCATCAAACGCACCGTTTAACTACCTGTATAGGAGAAGTCACCGATGAGATGTTACACACACTGAAAAATAGCCTTGCTTTAACTTGGAGGCAAATTTGAGATAAGAAGTCTTATTATAAAATGGACTATTTGTTTCGCCGATGTATTCGTCACTACATGTCTTATAAGAGATCAGGTGCATACTGTACCTGAACTCTTACAGACTCCCTCTCTGCCATTAGGACATTTCATACAGCCCTTGTTTCACACAGGCGGCTGTACAGGCCGTTCCGAACTAGTTAAAGACGTAATGTATTGGGTGGAATTTCTACGATAACTGCATAAATTTATTTCGTTTGTCATAAAGAGCAGTATCAAAGCTACTTTCTAATTATGTTTGACGCATAATTATTCTAGTTTCTTGTGCTTTTTCATTAGGTTGTCGTCAAATATGAAATGAAAAAAGGATAAGCTCTCGGCGTTGATCAATCCCTGAGGGATGCGCCATGCATTCGACTTCAGTTTTTTAACTTCGTTTGAGGTGATTGAATGCATATTTGGCCTTTACAATGACTCGCGGTGGTCTCTCGCTGAACCGAGTCAGTGCTGCTTATCCTCCCAAACAAGTCTGAGACCTGTCTGGTACCAATTTACCGAGCCCTAGAGGGATGGATGGCTTGATGAGCCATGAGCGCGAGGTCGAACCATTGACCTCATGCGCGACGCAGAGCACCTCTAACCACTGCGCCACATGCGCTCATCATCAAATATAGGAGGTATCAAACCGGATAACTGGATATGGCTTGATGTAGCACATCGTCAAGGTTTTGAGGAAGACAAAATTGCCGAAACGTACGCCATTGAAGGTAAAAGAAAAGATATCAACCTCCCGCATGTCCGATTCAGCAAAAAAAAAAAACAGTTCGGGATATATTTTTTTAATAATTGGTTCTCTCTGATTAAGTGGAAACAAATGAAAATCTGATCTCATTTGCTGTAGAAAAAATTTCCATAGGAGTGGGTGTAATCATTCATAAGCTGAGTCTGATGGCTAGAGCCCCACGTCGCCGATTTTCCAAAACACCCCTTTACAACATTGTATCATTCAAAACGATATCATGTTTCATAAAAACATGTGTTTTTTCCTCTTATCTCTCTTACAGTTCTCTGAACAATACTCCTTGCACAGTGTGCTAGCACTTAAACTACAGCACAAGCTTCAAAGAACTCAAAAATGCGTTTGCTTTTTGAAAAGCTTTTTTGATTTTTTGATTTATTCTAGTCTATAAGTTGTGCTTTGAACCTTGCCACACAGAGCTCTTTCTCTAGACCATCAAGAAACATCTGATATGGTAATGCCTGCTTATTCTATCGATGTGCTGGTTTTCTGGAAATACGGTTTAGCAGGGAGAACCAGATCGAGTTTTACATTTTTTGTAACGTTGTTTAGGCTATACGGCAAGGCGAAGGCCGTGGCAGCAGGCGAAGCAAGGCGGCACGAATGATATTTTGTTGTTCGATTAGGAATTTTTTCTTCACTTTGGAAGAAACTCCGAATAAAACGATTAATTAAAATACTACGAAAATTTCTCTACGCACTTTTTTTTTCGGATTCCAGCGAATTATACGCGTGATATAGATGAAGGCAAGAGGCGAATGTGAAACATGATTTTCGATCTAGATGCTGCAACTTTATAAAAGGGTGTTTTAAAAAACCGGTGAAAAGAGCGGTAACCTCATGTTTCAGCTTTCGAATGATTACTAGCACTCCTATGAAAAGTCCCTCTCCAGCAAATGCGATCGGTTTTTCATTTGTTCCCTCCTAGTCAGAAAGAACCCCATAACTATACCGAGTTTTTGTGACAGTGAAACTTTTGGATTGAAAAAAGAACAAAGGAATTTGAGGTGGTTTCCATTCATGAGTGTCGAGTCGTGCTCAAGACGAATGATCAATGCAATATTGAAGGACAAATACATAGCATTCATACCCAATTACGTCTCATTAGTGGCAATGATTAAAGGGTGAGTGAAATTTCTCAATTAGACAACAGGCCAAGTCAGTGAATTTTATGTGAATCAGAATCCAAATGCATCATGCCGTGAAATTGAACTATTTCATAATTGTTTCTCCTCAAAAACTGAGAAACTTTTACAAATAGCGAAGTCACGTTTGCCATTATTCACGAGAATGAACAACCGATACAGATTAAGCCCAGTTGCTGTACTTTGGAGATCAGGAAAATAACACCATTGAAGAACTCAAAAACATGCTGAAAACTTCATTTTTTCTAAATTTCACACAATGATGATACAGATCGAATAAAACTGCTTGGGTGAAAGATAGTTCAGGAAGAAGAACCAAAGATGGCATTATTAGTTCATGTATCCTCAGTCTTTCTCATCATTCTTATACCAGCGCAAATACTCTTCGACATTCTAAATCCCCGGTTTGGACCTATTCTGAATAAACCGGCTCAGATATGGGAAAGTTTTACGCGGTTCTTCAGACTGTGAACATAACATGTAAGTTTTATTGATACGATTTCTTCGCCGAACGCATGACAAATGTTCCACTTTTTCTTCACTTCCTCACTGTATTTTCAAAAATAGGATACGATGTAAATTATAGCCATAAGAGTGCCAAGATACGAGCTCAGCTTTACCTGATGTTTCTGTGCTATGGACTCCAATCAGTGCAATGCCTTTCCTAAGGCAGAGGGCATTCGAAACCAAGGAATCCCTCGCTGTGCCTTTCTCTTAGCTGTGCTCTAACCTACCTGCTCATTGAGATGAAATTAGGCAATGAATGGACTTGACAATGGGTTAGTGCCAACTTGTGCTCCCTAGATCGACTCCGCGACGGGTTATTGTTAGAAGGCATCGGATACGTTAGAAAACTGTTAAAAGAAGCAGAAAACGAGGTCCTCGATGGTGTCCTGCAAAAAAAGCACTACCGCTGAAAGATATACTAGTGGTTGAAGTCTTTGACAAAAAAAAAACAAGTTTACAAACTTTCTTGTTTTGCGCATTCTTTTGGTGAAAAGAAGAAGAATTCCGTGTTTCTCGTTGACCACTTACAAGGTTGTTAGCAGTAAGATTTATCAAACACTGTACACCATAGATTTAATAGCCGAATTTTTGGCGGTATTACATCCTTCACAGCTGTTCTTCCTTCTTTATCGCATGCAGCGTGCAGAAAATTTAAGATCGATTCCACTTCAAAGCTAACTTCAGATCGCTAATTAAATGAAGATTTTCCACCTTGTGATTAACTCATCTAATTAACGGTGATTTCTAGCATTAATATATCTTTGGCATTTTTATGACCCGTTTTCATAGCGTTTTTTTTCACTGTGCTTATCCTAGTATTAACAATCAATTTGCTTTTTCTTGTCATTCTTGCACTCCACAAAATACTGGTTGAGTACGTTTCCTCACAATATCGAGGGGAGCCTGACTGTGGCGTTTTCCGGGCGTTCGTTGTTGAATGCCGCAGACTGTTGGGGGGCAGTGTTTAACCCGCATGCGGCGCGACGAGCTTCACAACCATTCGACCACGACGTCTCATTGTTATATCAGAAACATGAAATATCAAATATCTCCTTAGCACGATTCTTGCTGAGAAAAAAAACGGAGGTGAACTCACCGATTTATGCTGCAGTTTGATGCTATTCAAGCCTTCAGATCGTTAAAACTGGTAGCGATTCACGTCGTCTTAACCGTAATCACCCAATGCCGGTTGTTCGTTGCTCGAATGAATCAATATTCATAATCAGACTCGCCCAAATAGAACGTCAACATTCTCCCTGGAGTATGTGGCGCTTTCTCGTCTCAGCCAAGCCAGTGACGTACATTATCCTTCTTGCCTGCACTATCACGTCCTCTATAGACGATTCGTATGTAAGTGCACATGGTGTTATAGGTAGAACTGGTCATTCTAGTCCACTTTGATTTAGGCAATCTGAATGGCCATGTTTTGAACCCTTTCCGTACTCTACCTTTCCAGGCTCCCGTATCGAAATTCTTTCAGAGTGAGGGGAATGAGGACCACAATATGTACTAAGTCTAGCTTTTCCTCTTTGCGTATAGCTTGCTGAGCCCTAAATATGGGAGCTACATACTCACGGGTAGCTTGCAAGTCTCTCCTGGCGGGTCAGAGAGGATCTCATTTTTGTGGAGGCAACTCCAGATGCCTTTTATCAACTTCCCAACCTCTTGATCACAGGATTTTGGCCAGTTTGACTCGTAGAAATAGGCAATTTAAATTGGCTCTGCAGAAACAACAATTCCATACCTTGAATTCACCTGCGCTCCTGGTAAGCGCACGGTCGGGCGCGATTCCATTATCGCCAAACAGGAATCCATCGCCACCTAGAGATCGACTAGTCGGCTAGAGATCCCTATACGTAAGGGATCTGTGGGACGTTAACTAATGGATTTGAAAAATAACAAAACAAAATTTCAAATTACTTAAGCAGCACACCAAGCATACAGACGACGCTTAAGATTAACTTTTTGATACTCTAAGCCTCAGGGTCTTTAAGAAGCCAAATAAAAAGTAATTGAAGAAATGCTCGCTGGTGTCGGCAAAATTTATCATTTCCTTGTTTTATTGCTTAGAGCAGTGAAGTGCTATCTCACTGTGGCAAAAAAAGCATTGCCATTTTCTAAAAATTAGTGAGTTAAGTGCTTCCTTTATCACTTGTTCTCTTTGTTCAACGTTTCTGAGGCAAAGAATATTATTGCGACTAACGCTAACAGGAGAAGAAACAACGGAAACGTTGTTGCCTTCATAAAATCAATTAGAGTCATAAATGGAATCGTTATTATACTCCCTCTCCCAAAGGTCTTAGTGGTGAATTGGGGAAAAATGTGAGACACCGAAAGGATAATCGAGTGGTCAAAGTTTACCTAAGGCTCTAGAATTTGTTTTGTCCTAGACTTTTGCAGCTCTATTTATATCAAGAATTTTCATAACAAAATAAAACATGGAGTGAAAACTGAAATTTTGTGACCGTATTGTTTTCCTACCGCGCGGGTTTAGGCTGCTGTCTGTAAACACGGAACGCTTCGCTTCGAGACTATTTGGGAATCAGATGTACGCCGATGTGTGGTACAACCCTACCCTATCAAAGATCAGGAACATCAGCTGGAGAGTATTTTCGCTTTCCCCACCCGTTATGGTTGTTTATGTCTCCATTACTGGTGATTTTAACTTTTGTGGGTTTTCTCTTCTTTGATTGTTTGCTTGGAGTCAAAAGAAGAAAGAAAGATAAACAAATAGTGATGAACCGCTTTGCAGCTACTACTTCTTCATTTTCCGCTCACGTCACAAAACAATTCTTTCACTATCACTTTCCACGAAAACAGTTGGTTACCGATGCTGTTCACCGTCGCTGTGATATCTATTCATTTAGCTCAGGGAATCTACGCAATTCTTCTTTGTGATGAGATGAGATTCAGGTATAAATCTTTATCCACCTTAGCCATGCTTTAGTACTGAAGGCAGTTTTGTCTGCGTATTCAATATATTTTTAACAGAAGATATACTTTTTGCTTCAGCATGACAGCAAGTATTATTTCAGTTTTGCATGCGCTGCCAAATGGTTTATGCAAACGGTCACCATTGGATACCCGTCGTTGGGTTTACTCATACAATATGTACATAAGCGTCGAAAAATCTGAAATTTGTTGTAAGAGAATAAAATATTTGTATAAAGGTGCCGTCTTCTCTTTTTCGACTAGTGCCACTGAACGTATAAAACTAGGAGTATAGTGTTATATAACAAAAATGAGATAGCGCATACATTTGAGAGGGAATTTTGCTCAAGAAAAAATCTTAAATATCATGGAGAAACTGCAATGTATAAATCTCCCATCGTTGTCATTCTTTTCTATTTCTTCCGTCGTACAAACAGCTTCACTCCTTATAGATGAAGCAACGCAAAAAACTTGCCGTTAAGATTTTAGTTCTTAATGATCAGTCGCCAGTCATTACGTTTCCTATAAAAGCTTTCTTCGAAAATTATAAATCAAACAAGAAAGTGGGTGTTGACTTTGAGCTCTTTATTGCTGGAAAATAATTTTTAAACGGTCGTCTTGAGGTAATGTCGAGACCATGTCGGCAAGTGCTGTGGTTATGAATCTGAGGCCAGTAGTGTTGCATTTGGATATGCGCACAACTCATACCGCTCAGATCCCACTATCTACACTATGAATTGAAAATATGATATAAATATGAATTGCACCGTTTCGAAAAAATAGCAGGTTGAAAAAAATTGAGTAGCTCCGAATTTATGTTTGAAACACATGATAGAAAATTTCTTGGAAAACCTTACGCCTTGCATCTAACCGCGACTCATTATGAACACCACTTAGGTGAAGAAACTTGCCGCTCGGAAACTGTACGGTACATAATGATTTTAAGATCATCACCGGACACAGATGAGAAACAACAGAGCAATGAGTCAGTAATAAACGTAGGCGATTAGATGCAATTCTTGAGCAGTCGCTTCATATACATCATATAAATACCACAGATACCTTCACGAAAGCTAACGAAAAGCAGAAATTGCTATCATTCTGTACTTCCTTGAATTGTTGGACTCGAGATTCTACCATTTGCTTTTAAGATTACTAATGGAATCAACCTTTGAATGAGTAAATAAGTTTTCTACAGACAATTTAAACGTTATTTTGGACTAACTACCAGTTAAGGAACAAAAACTGTAAGCTTATCATACAAAGCAAAGGCAGATTGGACAAAGGAAGAATGTGTCATGGAAAAAGACAATTTCGAACAGACGAAAGGCTTGTTGGTTTAGTCTTATGCTTACCTTTTAGATATTCATAAGCAGTAGAAATGCTTTCTACACATTTTCGTCGCTTATGTATAAAAAACCCCATAAACTTACCAGAAACAATGCTGACCTAGTAGTCAGTTTAAGAGTACAGTCATTTTAATCAAATTCTACAGTGAAAGTTGTAGAAGTAACGGACCGAGGCTGACGTTTCGACAACTTCGCCTTCTCCTGAGTCTGTATATCAGTGTTTTCTTTTCTCATCTTTGTTCAATCCTTGGCATATCATTAAATATTTGATATTCTGCTTGCACATCATCAGCGTAATAAAGTAGTGAGTTAAGTCAATCGTTCGTGTTTCGAATGGCAGATGGCTGGTTCATTGCCTTGTAGCTGGCCGCCGAACTGCGTTTGTTAGCTTGTAACAGGCTAGCACCTGCAGAATGACTGGACGAAAAGTTGCTCCCACAGCAGGTTATTCGCTCTCAGATGCCGAGTCAAAATCGTCAGCATCCGATCACATTGCTTCGCTCTCTTGCTTCATATTCTCAGCTCACCTTTGCTTTGATTAGCTTAGACCCAAATAAGGCTCACTAGGTTCTCACAATCCGTTACTATCAGTACAGTGAGTGAACTGTTGGTAGACTTGTCTGCGAGTATAGCAGATGTGACTTGATAGATCGGTGGACCACCGTCTTTGTAACGGCTAGATACAAACTAAGAAACCTCTAACGATGCTTCATTAAGTTGAATCCAAGGTGTATACCTTGACAATTGTTCAACGCCCTAGCTTTCACCAATTTATATATGAGTAAAGACACCCTCAGAACCGGAGCTATTGGACCGAAGGAGATATGTAAACTGAGAACTGATATACCAGTCTCTCGTAGGATGATGTTGCTCGATAGCAAGACATTTTGATCGGCAGGAGAATTATGGTAGAACTATTCAGACAGGTCATTAAGATGAAGGAGGTAGGTCAATATAATGATATTCACGTTACACGAACATTTGGATTAAATCATCGATACCGTATACACCACGATAATTCCACAATGAACGTGTATATTTTCCTTCACAGGTTCAGGCATAGAAATCATATGGGCTTGAAGGAAGCAGTATATCGCCAGATTTTTATACAAGATGACTGTATTAATCATACTCACGCGTTCTACACATGGTGGACCAGACCAGCTTTGCGTAATGGCTAACATGAACGACGTTTATTTTAGGTTGGTTGCGAACATACAAAAACCCCCGAGGTTTTCACTTCCCTTTTCCATTGTCGTCTTCCGTCTTTTTACTATCTTTATCTCACCCATTTCAATGTTGAGTTATTGATGTTGTGTTCTTCTTTACGTAGTAATGAACTTCCTGTTCATCAAATTTCATGAAAAATCACTTGAAAAATTCAATCAAACCTCTTATGAACTCTCCATCGAGAGTGATTACGAAGAATGTGAAGACGCAAAAGGCAATATGGCACCACTGTGCTTCTCATACAAATGTAAAATAGGACCATCGACGAAAGGTAGTTTGATCTTCGTAAAACTTTGTTCATATATAAGCGTCTAATACCTCACCAAAATCATCCGTTGACGATGTTTGGGTTTTTTAAAAGACAAAAATGTGTGGGCAGCATTTCTATTCCACTTGTATCATTGCCAAAAGAAAGCATTCAGTTGTTAGACATTGAGTTGCCCTATAACTTCTTTCGCACTCGTGTTCTACTGAGCTTTTTCTTTCTATTTCGAAACGGATTATACCGAGATGACGGTCGTATATCAAAGAAAGCTCTAATAACTCTAGCCAGCTACTTGGGTACGCTATAACGTTATCGCATGTCCCCTAAATGGCATGGACTACTGCAAAAGCGCTGCAAGCGTGAATATCTGGTACAGCCTTCTGCTGTGGCTGCACAGGAACAAATTTTTCAAGTTGATCATGATTGGAGATGACTCCTGAGTGTACTACAAAAACAACACGCGCCCACGCCTACTGGCTGTCTAGTGGTAAAGATACACCACCTCAAGCACATTCCAAGATCCATGCTCGAGATATTATGCTCTCGACTTTTTAGGATTGACATGGTATGCTGCTGTAGGAACTGCTCGACATCAACTAGACTATCAATACCGATGTCAAACGGGGATCAGCTGCAGAAGCTGGCCGCAGTAGTGGGAGGGAATCGTCCGAAACGACTCAGCGTCGCCCTTCTCCAGTATGCAGTTCAACCACACATTGCAAAATCGGCTCGCCACATTTGGGCATAGCTGAGCTGGAGCACAGTATCACAACTATCGTATAACCATGATACTGCTTTAACGGATTATTACTTTTTTCGCGTCCTGAAGATGCACCTGCGGGAAAAGAAGTCTGAAGACTATAAGCAGCTCAAAACTGACTTCACCGACTTTGACCTCTAGCCTCATTCTCTCTGGAAGGAAGGCATGCAATCTTTGCCCAGTAAATGGTAATAAATCGTTGATCATGATAATGTTTACAGTGTTGATGAACTGACTGTTTTAATGAATAACAAATGAATTAAGTGGCGAAATGCAAAAGAAATTGTGGGACAACTTCATAACAAGATGGAGATGTTGTGATGGATGTCTTAAGAAATTATCTACTAATCACGACCTAAACAGTTACAAGACATCAAACCAAATTCACGTTGGATAAGACCGACATTTGGAGGCACTCACACGAAGGCAGTTTCAGTAAGGAGAACAGAAGTACACATGGTCTGCAAGAAGTTCATGTCTTCTGTTAAAATAATTTCGTATACAAACTAAAGATCATATGTGAAAAGTGTAGACCGAAAAAAGTGCAAGTAATAATTCGATAATTCAAAACGTAAACTTTTATCTGTAGAAATTGTTAGCCGAGAATAAGTATATAAACTACTGGGGAAAACGCCGAAAACATCAGCTAAAGGTTAATCGAATAGTATTTCAAGAAATATGTTATCATTCCTTGTTAGACACACCACTGTTTGGTGATGTGAGCTAGAAGAATCACATCCATAGAAGTCTTATTATTAATACTAAGTTGTGGAAGAAATTTCTTGGAATCTACGAAGAATACAATTTTATGTCTTTTCACAATGTTAGTTATTGGAATTCTATGGGAATATCGCAGTAATATTCTCATGAGAAACTCCCACGGCAGCGTTAGTCATAATACTTGAATTTCGATTTAATCTTCGGTTATAAAATAACGACGCAGTTTCAGCAGGACAAAGCCAAACTCACACCGCAACGAAGATAAGGAAAAGTTTCTAATGAATTGGAAGGAGTCGAGGTCCTGCCGCACTCAGCTTACAGTCAGACATATTGCGCCGTTCGATTATGCTCCGATTTTTGCTCAATGGAATAATCCCAGCTTGGACATCGATTTGAAACTTTTGATTAAGTTGAAGAGGCATGTCAGGAAATTTTTGATCCTAAGCCTAAGTCATGACGATTTCGAGCAGATCCGGAAGTTTGCGGATCGTTGGCAGAAAATAGTCGGGATAATGATGATCTTTATGTTGATGAACGATTATTGATGTTTTTGGTTGAGTTTATGTATAAACTTCAAAATTTCAGCGGATGTCAAGAACTTTTTTTTTACCAACCCAACATCGTCATGCGTCTCAGCGAAGCATTCTTGAATGCCGTAATGTAGTTTCTCAAGTACAGCACGCCTGACAGACAATTTCGGCGTGAGCGCAATTTCCTTACCAAATACTGAGTGTAGAGAACCATTTTACAGCACAGAAAAGAATGCATTTGGATCAACGCAGGAGTTTAGAATTAGTAATTGACTAGATAATTAGGTGACACCCAAGACCGACTATCTATTAACCTCGGCATAGTTTGAACAAATGAATAGTTTCTTCTGTTTAGCCGTTCCGAGGTGTTATTGATGTTATTTATTGAATATTAGCGAAGCATACAACAATACAGTCAGTAATGCAGCTTGAATACACAATATTCGAGGTGGCTAACTCGGCGGGTCGCCTTCGTCAGAGCTTGGAAAGATCACATTGATCCACAATCCACCATGTCAAAAACCTCCATAACCCTAGCAGAAAACGTTAGAGATGTGTTTTGGATCGCATAATAAAAGCTTCATTTTAAAACACTCACCGTTTTTTGATATTTGGGTCTATCAATTATTAATTGAAGACCAGCAGTTTAAGGTCAGTGCATCAGTGAGCTGTGCCTAACTCGGGCCGGAAAAATCAGCCTGAGGTATGGTTCGAGGTCACGCGTGATTACGAGGCACTCCTCTTTTCGGTTCATTTTCGGGCCTTTGTTATGTATCCAAAAGGCTTCTGATGTTTTACGCGAGATGTTCTTGATTCTTGTGCGAGGATCGTGAATTTTACGTCGAACATTACTCCTGCATGTTTTTGGTCCCTATGCGTGCCTAGTGGAGTTTCTGAATCACAGTTGCGTAACCCAGCTAGGTGCTCTTTTACACGGAAGAATAGTGGTCTACCCGTTTCGCCAGTGTACTCATCGCCGCATATCTCGCTAGACATTAGGTAAATTATACCCGATCTCATACAATCGCCGTCTCTGCAGTTCGGATAAACTTTGCAATCGTTGGTTTCGCAGAGGCGGTCATGCAGTCGGTTGCGGACTAATTGACGCTTTAATGTTTTTAGGGGTACTTCAACTGTTGCTACCAAATCAACCAATCCTGCTCCTTTTAGGCAGCGTTTAATAGCTGTGCTTATTTCGTTAAAGATGAAAGGCAGGAGGAAACGAACCTTATTTTCGTCAGACTTGTCGTTTGGGAGCATAGAATTTCTTCTAAATGTTACCTGAAAAGCTCCTGCCGTATCGTAGCCATCAGAGATGCTATGTTTCGCACCAAGCTTAAGGATTCTACCTTGTGTTCTTTTCCTGTGCACACATTTGTCGCTGTTCGGAAGAAGTGCGCGTTTTATATGTGAAGGATGAGCTGATAGGTAATGATCCAAGATGTTTTCATTGCCTGCTTTCGGTAGCATTTTGTGTTGTAGGAGTTTTTGGACAGGTTGACTTGAACGACAAAAAAGGGAGCCAATTTGCTTCCGGTTTCTCACGGGTAAACTATATGTACTCTGACTGACTGTTCAGCATCTCAAAGCATTTGTCCATCTCCTCTTGGGTTGAGCAGACGATAAAGCAGTCATCTATATAATTACAGTAGAGTTACGGCCGGAGGCTATAGCAAGTGTAGGCGCTAGTCGTTGTCCCATTGCCAGCCCTCTGATTTGAGCAAAATAGTTCCCGGACCATCTAAAGATTGAACAGTTTAGGCACTCTTCTAGAGAGCCATAACCTGCCGGATGGAGAAGCCATACATGTTTGTAATCCTTTCGTGTTCTGTTAAAAGCTCGTATATGGCCTGTATTGCGGATTCATTCGACACGTTTGTATAAAGGGCGGTTGCGTCGAAAGGTTCCATCACATACGCGTTGTTGGGGACGCGTTACTTGAATGGTCTAGGAACATTTGGGTGTTGGTGAGATACGCTGGAATGTGTTTTAGTAAATGAAGTAGTATTAGGTTCAAGAGTCACGTTATCCTCTCCGTTGGCCTGCCCACGCAGCTGATGATGGGTCTAATTTTGAAGTTTGATGGATTACTAGACAAAAGATCACCAGTGCATACCAACTTATGAGTTTCAATAAGTAAGTATAAGACAGGACATGATGGTGGACTACGTTTTAGTTGAGAGATAACGGAAGGCTTTGAAACCAGCCGAACTTACTATTTTTACCCATTCTTGGTGCAATTTTCGATACTGTTTTTGGATTTCCTTAGCAGATGATGGGCGATAAAGTGTGGTGTCCTTAGGATGTTTTTCGTTATCGCAATATCTAACTGATTGGAAATTACTACATACTCTCCTCCCTCGTCACTAACTGACAGTCTAATTGTTTTGGAATTTATTCGTTTTGTTTTGCGTTTCGTCTTCTTTGAAGTCGATTAGTCTGAGCCAATGCTCCATGATCGTTGGTCCAGGTCGTGATGCTTGTCTTTATTGTCACTCAAATCAGATTTCTCCCGAAGAGCACCACTGTTCGGAGGAGAACTCTTTCGGCAGTGCTCCTTTCGTGCAGTGCAGCTGTTGGTAATAATGTCCGCCTGCCGATAGGAAGAGCATTGCCGTGTGAGTTTCATTTGAGCAGTGCTACTCCTCGGAACATTCGGCTCGAATGACACCGAAGTCAAACATCACGACGAGGATGAACGACTGTGGAGAATCTGCCAGGATCATCTGGCTCCATAAAAAAACGAAACGCATTCGGAAGTTAACCCGAATGAATAAGTCCCTTTTATACAATTCATGCTTTCTCTTGATCACCAAAAATTATATGACTGTTTTTTAATGTCGAAGTTGAAGGAAGTCGGTTCTCCAATTATTATAAGGCTACATACCAGCGATCAATCATAAGGACTGCTGCAGTATGGAATACATGCTAAAAGACAAAATAAAACAGCGTGTATTCATTATCATCAGTTTTTTTTCTGCATAGAAGGAGCACTGCCGTAAGCCTCGTTTCGGCGGTGCTCGTTCGAAGAAGATCCAACTCGAATGAACGAACACAAACATCACAACGAGGACGAACGACTGTAGAGCATCGACTGGGATTAGTCCGCTTCGAGGAAGACGAAACCCTTTGAAATGTTAGCCAAAAAATACCTCATTCCAAGAAGGATTTTTGCCTTATTTTAATCACCAAAAAATTTTGACAAATTTCCATTTCAAAATTCACGCTTGCTGGATGAATAACACAACACTCTGTCACTATTATTGGATCCGTCCATTGTGTTGACATTGCTTAAAAGACTTCGATTCGAACCTTTTACTTCAATTTTGGAATTGACCTTTAATAATCATGCTTTTCTTTGCTCTCTTTTCTCAAGTAGATTGAGCTGTACACATGTTTACCGGCAAAATTTTTTACCTAAACATTTTTGTTGGAGTCGACCAATCAGCCCTGAGAGTCAGTCTAACATCACTAATGTGCTACATCAACCAAGGGTCACCGTATTAAGAGGCATGGCTCTCCCCGATAATTCGAGATCGCGCTTGGAAATAGGCTCAAGTATCTCACCAGCGCAACCCATTTCTAAGGAAACCCTGTGCAGTATCGCATGTAATTTGCAAGAACTTCAAGACCGACTCCGCTATAAGGCCAGACTAGAATCATTCAACACGCAGGAACAACAAAACGTGGGGGAATACCAACACAATCTTTTCCCCGAGCGTTTTTTAGGCAGGCTCCCAATAACAAAGTAAATATCAATTTTCGCATATTTTTTAACGAAACTCTCAGAATCCTTAGCCACTACCACGGGAAAATGCTTAGTTCGAACCTAACATCAGCGCAGAAAAGCGGCATGCGACAGATACGGGAGCTGATGAATTCCAAAACAATTAGACTATCATTAGTGACAAGGCAGGAAAGTTTGTAGTAATAGCGAAAAACCATCTTGAAACACCATACTTTATCTCCACTGCTGAGGAAATCCAAAAAACAGTATCGAAAATTGCACCAAGAATGGGTAAAAATAGTAAGTTCGGCTGGTTTAAAGCCTTCCGTTATCTCTCAACTAAAACGTAGTCCACCATCATGTCCTGTCTTATACTTACTTATTAAAACTCATAAGTTGGTCTGCACTGATGATTTTTGTCTAGTAATCCATCAAACTTCAAAATTAGACCCATCATCAGCTGCGTGGGCAGGCCAACGGAGAGGATAACGTGGCTCTTGAACCTAATACTACTTCAATTACTAAAACACATTCCAGCGCATCTCACCCACACCCAAATATTCCTAGACCATTCAAGTAACGCGTCCCCCAACAACGCGTACGTGATGGAACCTTTCGACGTAATTGCCCTTTATACAAACGTGTCGAATGAGTCCGCACTGCAAGCCATATACGAGATTCTGACGGAGCACGAAAGCACCACAACATGTATGGCGACCCGCCGAGTTAGCCACCTCGAATATTGTGTATTCAAGCCGCATTACTGACTGTATTGTTGTATGCTTCGCTAATATTCAATAAATAACATCAATAACACCTCGGAACGGCTAAACAGAAGAAACTATTCATTAATTAGGTGACATACTGCTACGATTTAATTTTTGCCACTTTCCTTTCACTATCGAAAGCTCATTAGAGTTTAACTTGGAATAAGAACACTGACAATAATAGTCCATTAAAGTCTTATATGGTATGACTAGATTTTACTCCAACTTTGACATTTCAGTGATCCGTCATCACAGTATTTTCTTTTCACTGTGCCGATCCCAGTGTTTTTGGCATTGAATTCGTTTGTTTGTGTTCTCCTTGAACGTCGTAACATGCTGGTTAAGCGAATCCCTTCAGATCTCGAGGGTAGCCGGACTGTGGCGTTGCACAGGGCGTTCGTTGTTGACTGCCTGAGAGAGTCGGGGGGTGGAGTTCTGCTCTATGGGCGGCGCCACAACCATCACAATCACTCGGCCACGGCGCCGGCGTATGACTACAATAGTATGAAAATTTCTGTTTGAAGCAAAGAGTCAAAATTTCACAAAAAGAAACCGTAAATCTTTTTCAAACAACGAAACAAAGTTAAAACTATGAAAATCATCCCAACAATAAATGGACTGCACTACTATGACAGAATATGTGGATTTTATTATTTATCATCATCATATTATTATTTATTAGTATTACTATTTTTGATATTTATTATTATTATTATTATTTACTATTATTTATTTTTTATTTATTATTATTATTTATTGTATTTATAATTATTGTCATTTATTTATTAATTACTATTTTATTTATTTTGTGTTATTATACTTTTCATTTAATTATTATTTATTTATTACTTTTTATTTATTTATTTATTTATTTATTTTTACTTATTTTTTATTATTTTTATTTTTTTAGTTAGTTTTAGTTAAGTTTTTTTTAAGTTTATAATATGATGTTTCCAAAGGAAGTAGGAAAATTGGCCAATAATGTAGCACGCATGTCTTATCGAGGTTTGACCTTGAAGTAAATACGAGCAAATGTTGTACTCTACGCAACCGATTTCGACCCGTACGGACAGCACCACACAATTGACGCGTGGCAACGCGCTGAATCAGCATCATCCATCACCCAGAGTTTTTCGCCACTGAGTTCCAGTTTCCTTTCTGAAGTTAGTGAAATTTTTTAATTTTTTTTCTTGAATTTCTTTTTCCAGATGTAATCTATTTCTGGAGCGCTCTATTTGTTATGTGTATGTGCTCCCTGCTGTATATTATAAACCTCTATAGGCGGTAGCATAATCGATATTGCCACTGTCGAGCGATTTTCGTTCTTCAACAAATTTTTTTTTCCTCGTTTTTTGGGAATTCTTTATGTTCCTTGCGTGATTCTGACAGAACATGATTTCCTGTACAAGGCTGCCTTCTTTTTGGATACACATCTCTTATTTGCAAACAAAATTCGAATTGTGACGCGAAATTTTATTTCCACTCGCTCAATGCACTACGAAAATCTCTTCCAGAACCAGTCTAGGCTTCAAACTCACCGAGATTTGGGCTATCGATTACGTTTGTGTAAAGAAAAAAAAACGATTCACACACTTTAGCTGAGCCACTAAGGCTAATCGAGTGTGATTGATAATTTTATTCTTTACAACGTACTGCAGAGGCCTTTTGAGAACCAAGCAGAACGTCGGAGTCCCCAAGATTTAAGCTTTCGAATGATTTCTTAAATTCTAGATCAAAAGCTTTGTCCAACTAAGAAAGGCCTGCGAAAGTTTGACGGTCAAAATGACCCTCGTCGTCCACAAAGGGATAGATGTCATTCACCAACCACATGCTGCCAGAATTCGGCTTTTCCGTTTGTTAGAATAGTCGAGTATATTCAAAATTTCTTCATTACTTCGACATCTATCCATTCTATGCTCCATAAACTACATCTCGTATTGTTACAAAGTAGTATAATAGTCGGCATGCATTTTTTTAACTTTTTTTTTCTGCTTTATTTCCTCTCTGAAAAGAACAATCACATCTAATCATGTTGAATGACATGCAAAACTTTGAACGTCAGACGGAATTCATGCAAGGAGACTCGCTCAACCATTATCTACGAACATGGGATCCGCACAAAAAAACACTGTGAGGGCGGGTCAATTAAGTGTCAAAAGTAAGAAGTATAGAGTGGGTTTTGAGATCGTAAAAAACAGCGTATGAGGCACAGTGGTTGGAGGTGCTCTGCGTGACACAGAAGCTCATTTGCACGATCTCGCGCTCATGATATACCGAAGCTTCCATCTCTCTAATGTTGGTGATTTTGTACCAGACTTGTCGGGGAGAATAATCAGCATTGACGATACATAGGTAGGCCACCGTCAGTGACTGTGAAGGACAGAGATGTGCATTCAATCACCTGTGACAAAGAAAACGACTGATGACGAATGCATCGCGCATCCTGTAGGAATCGATCAAATCTGCGGGCTTCTTTAACTTTAATAACAATCGGCAGCCTACTGAGAACTGAACTTGCTCTGAAAGTTCGTTATTCGACTGCTTTGATGCCGTAACAATATTTTCGACAATGCCGAATGATAATCACAACTTGAAACTTCCCGCAGGAAGTGACCCTGCGTTTCACCTTTATCGAAGCTGCTTACCATTTCGTGTCTCGCTTTATTTGCTATGTAATGTACTATTTCTTATATAGTGTTCGATGTTGTTCCGTGTAGTCGTGTATGTTGTCGCTTCGTTAAGGATTCTGGTGCATGGACCACGTCTTTTCTTTTTTTTTAGATCTTCTCGAAGTCGAGTAAGTCACCTACCTCTTATCCCGACCCTCATCGTCTGTGAAAAAGCGTTTAGCAGTATTGAAACAAATTCGTCCCTGTCGACAGCATTCGACGACAAAGCCGTAGACCCATCCTACCTACAAGCATTAGCAGACAACTACCAAAACTGTGTTACGAAAATACGGCTCATTTATCGACCCGTCACCGTACGCATCGCACTGGCGAAGGACTTCGGCAAGGCAGCAGTAATGCCAAGGCTGCTCAGTGCTGCACTGCGTCGATGAAGAAGTTGCCATGATAAGTCTGAAATAGAAAACGCTGGACTGTGACAAATAGGGCATACGTATCATCCCTTCAAGGACCAAGGGTACCTTTCGTTCCAAGCCGTATGACGTAAAGTCTCACTCAGACACTGTAAGTGAGACGACGCGTCTACCTGGAAAACAGGCGCGATAGGCCGAGCATGAATGCCCCTCAAGGACCAAAGGTACCTTTCGTCTCAAGCCGTATGACGTAAAGTCTCACTCAAACACTGTAAGTGAGACGACGCGTCTACCTGGAAAACAGGCGCGATAGGCCGAGCATGAATGCCCTCAAGGGCCAAAGGTACCTTTCGTCTCAAGCTGTATGACGTAAAGTCTCACTCAGACACTGTCAGTGAGACGACGCGTCTACCTGGAAAACAGGCGCGATAGGCCGAGCATGAATGCCCCTCAAGGAGCAAAGGTACCTTTCGTCTCAAGCCCTATGACGGGGAATCTCACTCAGACACTGTAAGTGAGGCGGCGCATTTACATGGAGCAGGCGCGATAGGCCGAACATGAATTCCTAGACATCGAAATGTCTACCTGCTTATCTGAAGACCTTTAAGAAGATAGACTGGAAGAGACGAACCTAGGTATCGAGTGTTTAACAGCTCTCTCAATTCTTCGCTATGCAGCAGAGACGTGAGCTGGCAGTCGATTCACGTGAAGAAATCTTTGCGCCAGATAGAGAGCACTTGAACAAAGCGTTTTAGATTCACTGGGAATTTAGATAGCTGGCCGACTTGCCTAGATCAGACCTCCAAAACCTGAACACCTTCGTGTTCAAAAAATACACACATCGATAGCGAAAACTAGATGGGCCGGTCACATTTGAAAGAAAAACTAATGACAGATGTTGAAAAGGAAAGCGGAGCGGACTTCAGCAGAATGCAAGCGTCCTCTTGAAAGATCACTCAAACGATGGGCAGGTATGCCAGCAGCTGATTTCAGTTGGCCTGCATTTGCGTATGTGAATGAGTTCAGAGTCACCGATTGGTCTCTCCTGCGTCACGATATTCGAAGCACATCACCACAGTAGACAGTAATTACAGGAGAGAGAAGCGAATTTTCTCCGCCAATGCCCGCTTTACCAGTTAATAAGGGTTACTCAAGTATCCAGTAAGTTTATGTTGTTA
The DNA here is from genome assembly GCA_019055375.1 of Parelaphostrongylus tenuis. NCBI lineage: Eukaryota > Metazoa > Nematoda > Chromadorea > Rhabditida > Metastrongylidae > Parelaphostrongylus > Parelaphostrongylus tenuis. The sequence continues at coordinate 249,739 of JAHQIW010007485.1, forward strand.
TAATTGTTTATAGCCTGATTTCACATGAACGTTTTTTAATCTTTTTCCGATTTAGTGAGACGTCTTACACTCTGTGAAATACTGTGAATGATCCTTCACCCCTCAGAACAAGAAGGCAAGTGGTTTTTCCTTAGCCGTCTTCATTCTATATCTACTTTCTACGTTTTATCGTGATTGTTATCATTACCTACTTATTTATTCAAATTTGATATATCCATTAATTGGTGCAACGGTTCAGCAGCCGCTCCCGGAATGAGTGAGATCCGGGAGTTCGAATTCCGACCGACGCCAATGTTTATGGCACACCACTCTACATTATTGGGTTTATCAATTAATTTGTTCTCAGGTGGAGACTTAGCGTACTATAATTCACTAAGCTGGCTTTCATTCAACGTCAGTCTAAATAATCAATTTGTTTTCAGATTTTCGGCTCACACGTGGTTATTGATGATATTTATTCGGCTAACGTTTCGAAGTTTCCTTTAAAGCGGATGATCCGAGTCAGTTGTCCACAGTCGCAGCCGATGACTTCTTGGCACAAGCTGTGCGGAGTCAGTGGAACCACTTGGTACTTGAGTTTTTCTTCAGTAGTACCTAGGAACCATTTTCTCCATAATTTCGCATATAATCCGTCTGACACGTGCTCACCTAAGATTTCTAGGTGCTTGGTAACACAGCGGTTGTTTCATTAAGTCATGGTCCGCCACTTCTTGACAGAAGCATTATGAAGTTGATGCCTTTTCCAATACTCATTATCCATCTTTATTGCATTTGAGAGGTGATTGTATGCTTGTGTCATATTAAATAAATGTAATAATACCACTTTCGTTGTATTGGAACTTCACATATTCTTCTCTCATATTACGATAAATAAGATTATGCAAACGATAGGTAGTACGTAGAGCAATAAACATCAAATGACATTATTCAAACTGTACGTCATTAACCTGATCACATTTCTGCCATCTCTCAGGCAACAAATCAATACCTCGATCATAGAACTCGTCATCCTTGGACTGAAGGAAAGCTGTCAATCCTCACGCATATGATTGATGTCTCGGAACTTCTCCTTGCTCAGGAAGTGGTCCACCTTCCAGAAGAGGTGATGGTCAGACGGTAGTTTGGTTAACTTCCTCTCTGTCAATTTGGCGGTATATAGGCTTTCGTTGTCTTGAAGCAAGATGAGATTGCGTCGACATCAACGTGACAGAGTCCCCCAAACTGGTGTTGCCGGTGCGGAACTCAACAAAGAACCGAAACGTTGTTCCTGGACACAAATCCTTGAGCGTTTGCACGATTGATGTTCTCAAAGGCGGTCTGTGCTTCGTGTCCCAATTCGCATCTGTAGAACAAGAAATGGCGATAAATGCTGCTTTGAGAGGCTATGTTGCGGCAAGTATGGAGAAATTCCGTACCAACTGAAAGCTTAAAAAATTCTGCACAAAGCTCTTAAGTCTTGATGATTTCAAGACTATGTTTCGCTTCTAGGAAAGTCTTTACAAAGCTTTGTTAAGATGAAAAAAGACAACCTTCATCCTCGGAGTTTTCTTTGCAAACATGAGATATACAGACACCGAAAGCATACATAGGCATGTAAATAAAATTATGGAATATCACAGAAACAAAGAAAAATCCAACAGTTTTCCTACAAAGCGAGAAAAAACCCTAATGAAAATTGCGCGCCGCTTGCCAATCGCGCAACACGATCGTTCAGCTGCCACACTTAAAGGATCACTCGTATTTGAAGAGAATTGTTGGGTTTCTTGTATTACCTCGATAGAACACGATTTCCACTACACGCTCATATCCTTTTGAAGCACATTAAACTATTAGGCCTTCTCATCCTTTTTGGCACTAGAGCTCGTGTGGAATTCAGCGACCTTTCTTCTACTCCTTACCTGCTGCCTTCGATAATGTGCTGATTGTCGCATGCACACAGTCAAAATCGTCGACCAACTCTTCAATAGGTAAAGTCAGACCCCTCCATATGCTTCAATGTCTGCCCATCGACCAACTTCGCGTGGACGTCCGGAGCGCAGCTGGTCTTTCAAGAGTACTGCCGGCGGTTCGAAACTCAGCAAAGAACCGAAACGCTGTTCGCCTCGATACAAATCATTGAGTCTCGGAAAGGTTGTTCTCAAAGGCGATTTGTCCATCGCGTCGCAATTCGTACTCATAAAGCAGCAAATTGGATGAAGGTTTCGTTGAGCGGCCATGATGCTCAAGTATGGAGATGTTTGGTATCAAAAGAAACCTTAGAAAATATCGCACGAAGCGGCATTAATCTGTTGCCTGAGACATGACAGAAATGTGTTCAGGCTGATGGCGCATACTTCAACTAGCGTTGATAAGCAATTTTGATTACTACCGGTTTATAAACAGTGCTCTAATTTAGTTCTGTAGTATCGAAACTTATGAGAAGACCTAATATTATACATGAAAAAGAAACAATGAACGCAGTGCTACAGAGTGATGTGCAAAACTTCAGCGCCAGGCGGGACTAGAACCCGCACCTCACTCTTTCCGGGAATACGTGCTCTATCCGGGATTAGAAGAAGAGCACGTATTCACGAAAAGAGTGAAGTGCGGGTTCTATTCCCGCCTGGCGCTAAAGTTTTGCACATCACTCTGTCACACTGAGTATATATCTATAACATCATATCACCGCAAAAAAAGCGGTTAAATAGAAACAATTTCAAAAAACAATGAATGGTTTGCCGAAAATGACACAGCGCAGTGCATTTCGATGTTGGTTCATCGATGACTCTCAACAATTCTAGAATTAGCAGTGACGTTTGGAAATTGGACGCTCTGTGGAATCATAGACTAGACTTCCTTCTACCGTTCTATTTATAGGAGCTTTTCCTTTCCGTTTTGGATTATCGCTAAATCCAGCTAGGAATTCCAATAAACTGTCTAACTTCTCCGAATGCGAAACATGTCTTCTTTTCCGCTATTAAAGCGCTATATGAATAACATGTCGA